>JAOCPS010652846.1:0-10797 GCA_025505425.1 Graphium colonna | reverse complement strand
CGTCCACCGCCTAGTTCTAAGTGTCTGACAGCAAACCTCTAAACTAAGCACTGTGCATCTGACTCAGAAATAAACAATTCATATAACGCCGAAAAAACCGAATCTCTGAACATGAGAAAACGCCAAAAACGCTCATTTAAAGAATACGCTGGCACTTTAGACACAGCAATGGCTTCGATAAGAAAATTGATTGAAGATCTCAGAATGGACAAACAGGAGTCCAAATTTGAATCGTTCAATAAATTGTTTAATACAGTAGTTGAACAAAATAAAGAAATTCAAAAAACCTTGGACTTTATGTCTAAGAAATATGACGATATTATTCAAAAACTGTCACACTTAGACGAAGAAAACAAAGCCCAAAAACAAGTAAATTTCATCTTTATGACAAAAACTCTAAAGCTTCGTCCATTGAGTTACGAAACATTTTTCGTAAAGAAAATGAAAATAAGAACACCTTTGTACAGTATATGAAAGATATAGTCACCATTTTATCTATCAAACCTGTACTAAATGAATGAATTTTGAAACCCGCGATACTTACCGCTATAGACTTTACAACCAATCTTAGAACGGAAGCATTTGATAAGTCATCACAATTTATATAATTCGAAGAATAAATATCTCCGAGAATATCCATTTTGAAATATAAGGGGAATATGTCATCCGACCCAAAATTATTAAAAGAATCAATGATAATTCATAAATAATAAAGTATATACACGTTATAGCTAAAAGACTTTTGAGATTGATACGACTTCGTAACTTAAGTAATGTAATAAATAACTGTTATATATGTATAGTTTATTGAATTATTAATAAAAATAGGATTTGGGTAAGTAAAAATAATAGTAGTATATTAATGACAATAAGATTGTTACAACGACATGAAATACGACGCCATTAAATGATATTCTTTTGGATCTAGCACTTATCAATGAAGGCACTAATAAATGGAACATCAGTTTTATGATATGTAATCCAGCGACAATGAATTGACTTAAATTCTGCATCAGAAAACTAATAAAGATATCGCAGTTACATTGTTTTATGGCATGACAGGGTTTATTTTAATCTTAATATTATTTGACTTAAACAGGCAGAGATACAGAAAGACAAATAGATCAGCATTTTTTTGAAAACTTATCCTTTATTTTACCAAATTACTTTTATATACATTCAGTAAAAAAAGCTTTTATTACGGTATAAAAAAATATATTATAATTTCATTTACATATAAAACATTAAAAAAAGTGTTGCCTAAGACATACGTACATAATAGTTGAGTGTTCATAGTGTTCATCGTACAACGCGACAGTCCAGCAAATACCATCAATACCACCTCCATAGTTGGCATTGATGGTATTTGCTGGATTGTCGCGTTGTACGATGAGCCAATTGTGCATCTGGTAATTACCCGAACATTTCCTCAGAACACTCCCCGTGGTAAATGCGATATAGTATGCTTAGAGTTGCTACATCTCTTCGTAGGGCCAAAGAATCGAGCCGATTGGAAAGAGCCGGGTGGTTACCAGACTATTCGAATTATCAAAATCCCAGGTTATGCTTAATTTGTTTGATTTGTTAAATAAGTCTTATTTAATAAATAGATTAATATTTTGGATGTCTTTTATCGTTCATTCGTCTATAGTTTATCAGGCTTAGCCACTTCAGCAATGTTACCTCTGTTATATTTATTATTATTGCTATACTCCTACTGGAGCATTTAACCTAAAATTGTCACACAAATCAATAAGCATATCAAATCTTAACATTTATGATTCGGGTGAATGCCCCAACCATTTAAAGTTACGTCCGCCTTAAAATCTTCTACGATTAATTTATTCACCTTACTTAATATTATCTGACATTTAATAACGTATTTGTTTATTGAATTATTGTTAATAGTAAACTATTATTAGAACTTAGGATAAACTCCTAAAAAGTATAACTTAAACAATAAGTATGACATCAAACTTGAAAATATAAAAATGTATTAAATTAAAAAAAAATTAATCACAGCTATGGTATATAATAGTAATTTAGTAATAAAAATTATTTATATTCATATTTTCTTTATATTTCACATTGGTTGAGAATACTGTTAATAATTACACTTTTGAAAGTTTGATTACGCTAATTACAATATATAATTAAAATTTACTAATTTCCTTAAATGCTGATTATATTTACCTACAAAGGTTATCTAATAAAATCTTAGTTAAACCAACTTTGTAATTGAGTTGGTGGCACCTCCTCAGACAAGAAGGCCACAAGGTTATTTATTAAATAAAAGCTGTTTGTAAATTTTATTTTCCACCATCTAGCCACCTGTATAGCAACGCTGTCAGTGATGTGAATATAATGTATCTATTATAAAAATAGTCATTTTACAAAAAAAATACAAAAAGTCGTTTTACAAAAACAAAAAAATATATAAAAATACCTGAACTGTTCTTAATTTTTTTGCTGTTGTATATTCTACAAACCAACCTTTGTTTAGTTTTCTACGATTTGAACATGGCTGAAGTTTTGAATTCGTTTGATGATCCTAATAAATAAAATTGAACAATGAAAAAAACTTGTTCATTAATCAATTAATAAATAAAACGAATTAACTTAAAATATTTCGACGCTATATCAAAAACATATTAAGCTTTTGTTTCCTTATGGGACTGTAGCTAAGCAAGTCTTGAGAATTGTTTGTGTAAAAGATATTTACAGTTTGTGTCAGCAAGTTGTTGGAAGTTTGGAAAACGTTTGCGTTAGTTCTAAAGGGGTTTACCAGAACGACTTAAGAAAGTTTGCTATTAATGGTGAAATGTGTCTGGAAGTTAAGCGAAAAGAAGTATTAGCGATATTTTTCTTTTTTTCGATTCTTATAATTTTTTTAATCAACCAGTGATCGGTGTTGTGTATTAAATATTTCCAGTTGCCACCCTTCAGGCACGAAGCCTACAGAATATCAAATCATGTAATCCTCGTAACCGACTACAAATGTTACATACATTTTCATCATATAATTTTTATTTTTAAAATTTAAAATATTATTGAAAATATAATAGGCTTATAGTACTTTTTAATATCAATCAAACGAGCGACAATGGGTTTGCATCGTTAGAGAGTTCGTTAGTTGGAGAGTTCCTATGGCCACCTTTCAACTTCTTCATCAGATCAGCTCTCAGTCATCATAATATTGCATTGTTATTGTTATTTTTCGGTCTGAGTTTAAAAATGTCAGTTGTGAGGTACCACAAGGAAGCATTTCAGACCCCCTCTTATTCCTCTTATATATAAACGACTTGCCAAATGTAACATCCCATTAATGTTTAATGTACACCGATGATGCAACTTCAAAAATGTCTACGAGCAATAGTAGATTTATCTCCCCTTGATTCTTATAAACTCATATTTAAAAAACTTAATATCTTACCACTTCCGTGCATGTATAAAAGGGAAATATGCCTATTTGTGCATGGACATCGCTGGTACTTTGAGGATACGATGAATGTCAAGAAAAGACCCAGCAGATTCAAACATAAATTACCATTCCCGAAATTCAAACTCACCCTTTATTACAAAAAAGTACATTGCATGACAATAAAGCTATATAATGCGTTACCTGGCGCCATAAAAGATTTTCCATTTAACTTATTTAAAAGAAAATTTACGAAAATGTTAATGGAAAAATGTTATTACAATGTAGATGATTATTTAAAAAAAATGTAATTATATATAATATGTGATTTTTGTTATAATTATATTACGAGATTCACTAATATGTTGATGAAACTGTTGACCATAATTTTTATTAATAATTTGAATTATAGTACTAATCTTAAATTATGATGACATGCGTGATTTATTAAATTGGGTAAATTATAACCAATGCAACAAACATTCGCATGTCATAAACCGGCAGAATACACATCACTATATCTGAATTGTAAGAACTTTCATCCCTATTGTATTCATGCGAATAAATGATTTCTGATTCAAGAAAAAAGGAAACTAAGTTTATTTCCAAATAAGCATTATCTTCAATTTTAATGTAAAAATAAACTCTAAAATAAAAAAAAAAAATCCAGTGTGTCTGTCCAATTTGAAGAGTTCTCTAGATTTTTCCAAGTTTCTTAATCAGATCGGGACCTAATGATCGCGGCTCTTTTATATATTTTCAAATAATAAAAATAGTATGCACTTTTTCGAATCAGTACCGGCGTCTTGGATTAGTGCACAGTGGAAAAAATAAACAGCCAGGACCGGTAGCAGTATCGTGGCTCCACCAATTATTTAAATTCATGATCCTTGGCTATGTAGTTTTTGAGTATTTAGTATATAGTTTAGAGATATATTTTGTTTTTCAATTTTAAAAAAGGATTTGGGCTCTGGTGAAAAGTTCGTATTTTGAGGCTTACAGCAATTATGTTTGTAGTCTTCGATATATTGTAGTGGTACTTTTTATATTAATTACCAAAATATACTAAAAACGTTTTGCTATTAAACTCTAATATTTCTTTTGGGAGATTTTCTTCTAATTAAAACTTTTGTACAAAATTTTCCTTTCATATTTTTTTTATAAATTTACAATTAAGTTTCCGTCACAAACGGTGATACGTACTAGAAGTTCTATTTTAAACATTAAAATTTAAAATCATAATACGGTAAAATATTTATATAACACAAATAATAATATAATACTTATTACAATATAGGCAAAAGTAAAGACTTCGGTTTCAAAACAGTAAGTGTTTTTCCTTAAAAGGAAATTTTCTTTTGTTTTCCCGATGGCCTCAACTTCTTCGTTGTTATCTGAATACTTATTTTACTAACGTAAACATGGGTTGTCAGCTTTCATTATTTTGATAACATCTTTTATATTAGCAGAAGGTTATTAACTGTCTACTTGTAGGTATGGAAAAGATTATTATGTTCTACAAACAAAAAAACAGTTAAACCGACGATCAGAAGCCAACGTTGGTACCGATTTTTATGAAAATTGTATGGGATCACCTTGTTACTATATCACTTCAAATAAAAAATAGATTTTAAAATGAAGTATCTCCTCTTTTTTCGCAGTCAGTTGCAAAAAAAAATAAAGAATTCACTTAATCGTCAGAACTTTTATATAAAATGACACGAAGATACAGTAAGCCCTTTGTAAGTTGTAAACACTCGTCTTTGTACATATGGCCGTTGTAGTAGAGACTATAAAATTTAGTCGAACTACTAGCAGCGGGATAACTGTTTTAACTGTTTGCGTCTTTTGACATACAGCCGACTGACATTCGACTAAGATTTTATATTTTAAAGATAATTTGTAAATGGTCATTACCTAAAGGAATGCTTCATATGATTTGAATTGTATAAAGCCTGAAAATTTTGAAAAATAATGAGCGAATGTCTCAAAAATACTGCTTCCTTAGTAGGAACCTTGTATAACTCTAAGTATCTTTAGATTTTTGTGTTAAGCTTTGGACCTCGCTTAAATTTTACCCTTCTTAATACATTCACAAATGCGATATATTCCTGCATATATAGTATGTTCATTATATTTTTTTTCTCACTATCTCTGGTTTTGATTAAAGTAGATTTGACGGGACTATTCCTTATATTTAATATTTTGTAAGCTTAAATTAATTGAATTTTTGTGAAGGTGGATGTGAAATGTATTTTGAACTCTTATTTATTCCGTTATTTTGATTAAAAAAAAACAATTAAAAACTTAATCTGTTTTTCGGAATTGATATAGATAAAAAATAGTTTATTGAATTGTAAATAAGGGTGAAATGTCCGCACACATCTATAACTAAACTTAGAAACATTCAAACTGAGAACCTCCTCCTTTTTATAAATCAGTTTACATTATTAAAGAAGTCATGAACGTATTCTAGAAAGAGTTTTCACTATAACAAGCGAATTATGAAGCTGGATCTTGAGGCGCCTACTTAAAAGTTAAAATATGAAGTTTGATAAGTCATAAATTTCTATAGGAGAACATACGAGGCATTAGCAAAATATGTCTGAACTTAAAAACATCCTGAAATAATTATATTTATTTAAATTGTGAAATGAATACAAATATTAAATGTACATGACACATTCACAATTTTACAATGGAATTCAAAAATTAAGTTGACTATGGAATAAGAGACATGTTACTCTTTTGCTTGATGTCTTAGTAGATAGCCAGATGTTTTGGTAAGCCGCAATGCCAACAACATATTGAGCCACACTGTGAATAGGAAACCAACCCATACACACCGTTATTTAAATGGAGACTCTTCCTATCATCCTTCACAGTTATATACCGTGGGAAAGCCTTTGTTTCAGAAAACACGCGGGATTAGTGACGAGTAACATCTGACCGCTGAATTACAACATATCAAGCAAGTCTTACGTTACAATCAACTCCCAGCAACGCACCAATGTCACAGTGACCGCTAGCCAGCCACAGTACACCGAGTATCTGCCGTCTTACTATATGTCAGAGGAGTCACAGAAAAGACTGGGTACACATTAAAGTGAGCCTCTATTAAAATATTTTATAAATCGCTAAAGAAAGCAAGTCAATTTTACCACCTATCAAGTGCAACATCCCTCCACAAGATACAGAAGTCTACAAGCTTGATTGTTAATATGGTCTCTCCTATGTAGGTCAAATATAAAGAGCTTTAAAAACCTGGGCGAAGGAGCTCATCGAAATCAAAAATAAAA
The DNA here is from genome assembly GCA_025505425.1 of Graphium colonna. NCBI lineage: Eukaryota > Metazoa > Arthropoda > Insecta > Lepidoptera > Papilionidae > Graphium > Graphium colonna. Next base: position 4,080 of record JAOCPS010652846.1, on the reverse strand, counting down.
GACTAGATAAGTCTGCAATTTGTTAACACACCATGAAAGGGCCCAACCACTACATAAAATTTGATAGGCCAAAAGTTCTCGTAAAAGAACACAGATTGTTGCCAAGTATTATTCGCGAAGCTATTAAAATTTATGATTGAAATAGTTGAAAAAAAATGTTGAAATAAAATCAAGGTAAAAAAAACGGCACAACACTGCAAGATCTGAAGATATCACAAGTAGTTACTGCGTAGATGGGACTAAAGTTAATATTCAATATGAAGGTATGCAAGACTGACAAGTGCATCAACACCTCAGTCCTATCCGTGACCATAAACGCTGTGAAGGTTCGAACCCCTCGACCGGGCGATAAAATTTTAAAATAAACCGCTATAAAATCATGAATTTATTTAATATTTAATATCAAATATTCGCGTAAGTCAATGAAATAATATAAGTACAAGGTTTAAAATCCCTTTCTTACAGAAAAAATAAATTAGACATTTTATCATTTAACACCATCAGCGCGTGATTTAGCTAGACAACCTATTTGCGATGTATCAATTTATTGATTATCTAACATATATTCTTTTTTGTCTTAAATAAGGAATGAAGTAATGTATCTCTCATGGTAAAATATTTATACAAAATATTTAATCGAATGACATATAATGAGGATTTATTGAGTCAGTTAAGGCTGTACGTTCCAGATCGGTACGTATGCCGAAGACGCCAACCACAAATATTTGTGGTGTCCCGAGGCAGACTCAACTATTGAATGAGGCGCCGTGGACGCGCACACTTCGAATCTTAAATGTAATTGCTTCAAAAATAGGCATTTTCTAGCGTTCTCTGAGTGAATTTACCAAGATAGCATTAAGATGTTGTACTGAAGATTGTTTATTTCGAATACACTTATAAACTATATGTTATAATGCCACATTATTGAATTAGGTATGTTGCCTGTAATAATAATGTAAGGTTTGGAAATAAATAAAAAAATCAGTAAATATTTATTATACCGGATGATAGACAATTAAAGATTGACGCGATTGATTAATGTGCAATGAGGTTTCAGTTAGCACTTTTAAGAAGCCAGCTCTGCTTTTCTGCGCAGTGTTTATAATTATGGCAATGTATATAACATTCGCTTCTAAATTTTATGAAAAACTTGAGTCTTAAAATATGCAGAATTGCATTGAACGAGGAAATATTGTCATAGAGTTCAGATGCAAATTATAGCATTCCACTAATAACAAGTGTAATAGATGAAGCCGTATATGAATATAGCTGTGTGTCAGTATAATTTTTAAATAAGTTAGGAAAAATTTTAATTATGTACCGAATACCTAACCACTTGCTTAGTAGGCCAAAATCAAAATTATTGATAAATGAAAGAGATTTTTTTTAAAACAATATTATTATGAAAAAAAAAACATTAATTTAGTGTAAAAATATAAAGCTGGCAATTTGTCTTCTTTTCTGATATTATTTTTTTTTGATAATTTATTTTCCGTCAATTAACATGCAATCAATAAAAAAATAACCATTAAAATAACAATACTATTAGTTAATAAAAATATAAATAATTCAAAGGGGCGAATATTAGCATAGCTGCTACAAAACTATGAAATTAAATGTTAATACTCGAAAATATAGTGTTGATCCTGCGTCTCTAGAAGGAACACTTAATATTCAAGTACTTTCCACTCCTCGTTGAGAATACAACGGAAATTTAATAAATATTAATGAATAAATAAACGTGAATTACTTTCTTTCTAGAAAATAGTGCAGCTGTTTAAATTCATACAACGCCGTTGTTATATTTTGCTCAAATTTAGCTTTGTTTTAGCAAAAACGAAATAAATTAATTATTCCATGTACCTCCAACATTTAAAATGTGGCTTTGGTCGCAAAATAGAACAGATATACAAAAGATTATACAAAAGAAAAGTTCCGGTTACGTTTTATTTAAAGTATTAATTTTATCCTTTAGTAGATTGTAAAACTAGTTTATCATTGATCTCGTGTTAAACTAAAACTAATGTTAAAATTACTAAAACTATAAAAATTATATTTTATTTTGTGTTTTATTACATACATATACTATAAAGATAGATACGTGTTACGGTGTGATGTATGCAAGCATTTTTAGAACGTCATTCGGATGCCCCTGTAAGCTTTTCATAGAGATAGTGTTTACAAAACCAATTTCCTTTTTTTTGGAAAGGAAGACAAACGAGCAAACGGTTTACCTGATGGTAAGCGATCCCGTTGCCCATAGACAAACGCAACATCCAGAGAGTTGCGAGTGCGTTGTCAACCTGGGAGATCGGATATAATAGATTTATTGGATAGGATAAGATCGGGATTAAGGATTTGGAAAGGATAGGAATAGAAAAAGAAAAGAGTAGATATGGCTATCCGGCATCCCCAAGTCATACATTCTTTACGCCGACTTAATAAAGGTAACATCTTGCTATCTACTTCTTCTGGTATCTGGTACCTTAGGTATCACTGTCTGTCTGTCTGTCTAAAAGCCTGAATAGTGACAGATTTGTTTCGTTTAATCCATAATACGACTAGGCATTTCAATATCCACTAAAAAAAAAATACTACAAAAATAAAAATTATAGTAAAGTTAATTCTATAAGCTTTACTTCACGAATGCTTGATAATTTTGTTTAGTATTTTAGAAAAAAAACCTTAACGTTTATTGAATTACGAGAAATCAGATCCAGTTACCAGTTTCCAATTGAGCAGCGATTCTTATTTTTACGCTTACACGTCAAGTTACGTATTTAAGATTAATGTTGCGAGGAATTTCTGCATTCATGTGAAAGTGACGGTTATAACTTGGTGCAATATTTGTTGTAACTTCAGGGCAACTTCAAGTTCTTGAAATAATGTGACAATGAAAGTGTTCTGCTGTAGCGGATGGACACGGTACGTTCCGCGCTACTCGAGCGACAGTTTGTAGTGCGCTTTCGGTGCAAGCGGAAACGCTGCCCTATCGCTAGTCGACCCGAACTTCGCCTAGCTTTGAGCCGTCGCTCCGCTTGGAGTCGAGACGCTGAGACCTTGAGCCACGTGGTAAATTGCTTTTTATGACATTCTTAGTGTAGTATAGTACGGTGAAAACTGTTTCACTGTGTTCCCTTTTTCTGAGAAAAAGGGGCCCAGTGGACTAGGGTTTTATAAAACAATTTATACGGGACACATTAAGCAATGTACCATTTCAATTAGGGTATAGTGTTTAGAGTGCGGTCATGTCGAACGACGAGGAAACACCCTGGCCACCGGTACCATTACCTAGGCCCTCGTTGTTACTCGACGAGCGGACTGTGCATCCTCGAGGTAGTAGTACTTTACTCGCCAGAACGATCTCCACCTCCAATTAGCAACACTTCAGCCAGACTATTAACCTCGCGGCAAGCGAGCATGTATCTTCCCTAGCAGTTTCACTCCGGGTTCATCAGCATGCCACCGCAGCCCAGAGGTCTAAAAACATTAGGCCGCGAATCTCCCGTGATGACAGGGAAGAGAAGAGGCGACGCATTTACACTTCGTCATCTCAGTCGAAGAACTTCTCCGAATCATCGGTAGAAGAGGGCGCCAGTCACCACATAGGCTGCTGTACACCACCAGTTGCCTATCGTACTAGGACATTCCCAGCAATCCCAGTCACTGGAAGAGGGATTGCAACGCAATATACCCATACACCTAACCGACATGGAGAGCAGCGGAGCCGGTACGGACTCATCATCATATGTGATGTTGTCCCATGAAGATGGAGAAGAGTCCCGTCACCGCCCACAGCTATCCCAGGCCCAGCCGCTACCCAGCTACGCGAAAATGGCATCAGCACCGGCAACACCAAGAGCTGTTGTGCAGTCAGCGTCTGTCGCAGCGCAAGACAACCTACAGAAGACAAGTACCCACAAATAGTTGTGGAAAGATTCTCAAATTGGAATAAAATAAAAACTACGTGGGAAGTCATAAGTCGTATATCTCGAAAGTGCATGGGTTCTAGGGAACCGATTAAACTGCTAGTAGATAATGTTCAATTAACATCAAGTAAAGATGTTGCTAATAGCTTTG
>JAOCPS010652736.1:0-10799 GCA_025505425.1 Graphium colonna | reverse complement strand
TTCGAAACGTCGGGTGATAAAATTTAAAAATAAACCGCGATAAAATCCGTAAAGTTGTTTAATTTAAAATGTCATTTGACATTTTAAATTAAACAACTTTACGGACTAAACAACTTAGACTTACGCGAATATTTATTCGCGTAAGTCTAAGAAATAATATCTGATAATACAATTTTTTTATTTCAGATTAACTGGCGTGTTAAAACATATGAATGGTGTGGTGAGCACAAGGGCAAAGTATGCCCCTGCGAAATTGTAATACCTTCTAATGGTTCGTTATCGTATAACCATATCCAGCGTCTCACCTACAAGTTACAGTCACTAGAAGTAAGCATTTTATTTGAACTTTTTTTTATTATAATAATGTCGTATTTATATGTATCTGATGGTAGCGAAAGAAGCCACAGATAATTTCATAAGGAATTAAACTGTTATTATCAATATTATAGAATATTACATTACAGAATACACAGGGGCAGCACAGCATTATTTGGAGCCAGCTAGTTTTTAATAAACAACGTGGAAAATATTTTTAAAATAAAAGATTTACTATGAAATAAAATATTGTCTATGGCGGATACACGTAATTTTTTAAATATACAAAGAATGCTATAAAATATAAAATCAGAGTAAATAATTGTACAAATTCGTATAAACGGTTTATCTCTTTTTTATTTTTATGACGTGTAAGACTGTATAAATAAAATAAATTATTCGTATACATTTCATTTAAATGTAAAGATTTGAAGTGTTTTGTTTCACACTTATTGTCATTTTACCGAAACTTTAGCCTCATAAAATGTGTGAATCAAACTCATTTACGTTCATACTAAACTTATAAAGGAAATATAGTGGCTGTCACGAGAAGCTATAAAATAAGGGACTTGAAGTAACTTCTACCAAGTTACGCAGCTACAGTAAACGATTGTCAAAATCTGATCAAATTAAATTAACACACGACCTAATACGAAAGTAACGAGTTTTGAGAACAATTTTAATTAGTCGGCTTATTCGTTAGTGAACATTTATCTCCATGAAGCGCTGTCGAATACGGTCCGATCTGACTCATGGCATACAAACATTTGGTTCGCCATTTTAAATAAAGTGACGCATTCAGTCGAGTTTCGAATGCCCTTGAGATAGTTGTCGTTTTCGAAAATTTGAAAAGTTTGGTTGTTATTATTCATTAATATTTGTTTTTATTGTTATATTTCTGTTTTCATTTTATTAGTAACTTTTTTGTACACATATTTTGAAGGTATTAGAAGTAACATACGACACTTTATTTAAAAAAATATTCAATTAAAAAAAATAAAAACTTAACGACTTCAATAAAAAGCTAGTAATTCATATTTTTATATTCAAAAAAATACAAAAATAGTTTTTTTAATTTTACTCCAAAAGCTATAAAAAATATAAACAAAGAACAGGGGTATGTTCTTTGTTTATATTTTTTATAGCTTCTCGTGACGGCTACTTTAGGTATTTAACTGTAGAAAACAACGAAAACGACTTCAAACGTCTCAGAAGCGAATGATCATGAAACAATTTTTTTTCAATTATTTTGATTTCAAAAAGAATACTACTGTAGGATAGATTTTTATGAAAATTATATGGGACCACTTTGCAACTACATAAAATAAAAAAAACGTTAATCGGTTTATAACTTGAGAAAAAATCAGCAATATGCATACAAAAAAAACATAGTCGAATTAAGAATCTCCTCCTTTTTGAAGTTGGTTGAAAAGATAAATCGTGTGACATTTTTAGGATGAAGGCTGCCTATTAAGGCTGGTGGAGCTTCAACAATATGAACAGCAGACGAGGCGACGCACGATGCTAATCGCGTGCCGTTCTCTCGAGCCGCGAATTTTAATGCGTGTTCTGCCTTACGATCGTGGAACTAAAGACGGTAGTAAGATACAAATTATTCAGTTATAAAGTTACTTTATTTCCATGAAAACGAATACATTTTTATGTTGACAAATCTAATCGATTACCATTTATCTACAAGATAATTATCACCTTATTCGGTGTAAAATATAATGCATAAGTGAACGTACAGAGTAAGTTCAACTTTTTCTTCCTTCCGCCTAAATGTCAGTATTTAACCAACCTCGTTGGAGCTACCATTATATTGTTAAACCATGTTTTTATATATCTAAGACGTGATTTCTTTTAAAAATAATTTAGTATGCGTTTTCTTATAAATAAAACAAGCGTTAGGTACACTATTGTTATAGGCATATTTCTTTAAAAACATATTGTATTATATAATTTTTAATATGGAATTTTTCGCTAAACTAATCCGTAAACTACTTCAAAATTGATTTTCTCCGGACGTTAATTTAATGTGTATAATTTTAAGTGCATTGGACAATGTGCGCTGACAAAAGCTGCCTTTAACCAAAGCTTCCTCTTATTATTGTTTTTACTCCTTCAGAATCAATAAAAACAGTCCATTTTTTTAAAGGGATTGTATTAGCTGATTTCAGGAAACTTAAGATCATGTCGGATATCTGGCTTGTAAGGCTCTGTAATAAGTAAAGGGACAAATGAGCTATATAAGATTTTAATACAAACAAATAACTGCTTACATGGCAAATCCATATGAGGTTTAAAATAGTACGACACAATAGCATCGTTTTTCCAGAGTAGTTGATATTGGTCTGATTTCATCATTATCGTCATTACGTCAATTTTGAGATAATGCTCGATATTCGATACTCTGATCGTAGAGACCTTCGACCAACGAGGCTAACAATGCAATTGGCACTGTGACCTCGTTTGTTAGATTGATTTTGTTTATGAGAAGGGTGACAAATTAGCAGACGGTTCGCCTGACGTTAAGTGATCGTCATTGAAGAGTTGCGTGCGCGTTGCTAGAATATATTTATTGAAAGGGATGGGTCAAGAACGTAATTGAGATTCGGAGAGAAAAGGAATAGAAAAAGAAATGCCGTCCGGCAGCCAAATAAAGTTATGTATACTTTATTCTATGCTAACATTTGTGACAAGCGGTGGTACTTCTGTGGGCGAGAACGTTCATAGAATTGCAGCAAGAGCCGTATGAAAGATGCTGTGTTTTACCACCTCAGATTTCATTGATAAACGTAAAAATATAGACGAATTAAGCTCAGTATCCCATAATAAATAATACAAAAATAAAGCTTCAAAAGTATGAACTATAACATGCATTTGCATTGTTATTTATATTAATAGTCTCTGAATACCAGACCTACAAAGTCAATTATTACAAGAATAAATAAAGGTTAAATCATTTTATTAAAGGAAATAAACTGTATAAATTTTGCGTAAATATGTAAAAATGTGTTTTTGCCTTAATAGAACTGCATTTTATGGGCAAATTAAAGCGGTACAGACCAGATATCCTTAGATTATATAAATTCTGTTAGGCCTGTCCATGATATTGCATTAATACTGTGCATAAATACTAATATATCTAATGTGTTGCATATTAGTATTTATATATTTCAATGCAACGTGGTGTAAGAAATTTAAAATAACAAAAATACATTCAACGTTTTATCCCACATGTATATAGGAAGAATAATATGGACAAAAGAATTCATGGGGCTAAAATCTTTTTCGAGATGGAATATATCTCAGTAAAAAATATCTTGAATAAATTATTAAAAGTGAAGTGAGTAACAACATAATGTTATAAGAATCCAACCAAGTAAATTTTTTGAGGTAGGGAGGAGCATAACATCTTTGCGCAGATTTTGCTGGACTCCTACGGCTAAGCTCATCCCGGGGATTATAACCGCCACCCCCAAGTCCCAGCAAGTCGACATAAAATGAATTACTTTTTTTAAAGAAAAACAAGTGCAGTTGCAGTCTTAGACAAAGTAACGATAATAGCAAAATGTGACGTCACAGGAAACGCGTACTTTATTTAATACTGATGTGCGAAATTCACTGTGTACAGAGATCATACCACCCTAGTAAAGTGGTCTAATCTACGTTGCACGAAAAATATATGATGTTGACTCTACCAGCAGTTACAAATAACAGCCTATATTTGCGATCCTTCCACTACTGGGCGAAATCGTCCTGTCGACGAGGGAGCGTAGGGCAATGTCTACCGCGAGGCCCAAGAGCGGATTGGCAGACTTCACATATTTTTGAAATATTTTTTTTACTTAGATATGCTGGTTTCCCCACGATGTTTATTTCTACGGCAAAGCACGTGGTAAATCAGCACTTAAAATTACAGACGGTGCCGTCGCTGGGAGTCGAAATCAGGTTCGCCTCGAGTAAATAGAATTGTACGCAAGCGTTCTGACACTTAGCTACCAGTAGTATGTTTTCGGTTATTTTTTCATTTATTGAGAAATTACTTTAATTATAATGTTATATTTGTGCTTATTATAGAAACAGGTATAGAATACCAAACGTAAACTTGTATGGTGATTTTTTTAGTTTGTAATATTTTTTTTGCTTTTTAACAACTAGGGTATAGTTACATTATGTTAATTAACAAATCTGCCATAATGACTTACAGGTGAAACCTGCAAAATAGAGGAAAGCACCAAGATAAACAGGTTTTCTTGTATTGCATTAGTTCGACCGCCTGACGCTTTAACTGTGGGTCACTGTTCCTATTTCCTCTTATCTTGCACGAACATCACGCCAGTTGCCACAACAATACGCTGGGATAAACTTCCAGGTAGAATATTTATTACTCATATACGTGATTCAACGGTCTTTGCTCAGCTGCTTTTATTTTTTAGAATTGGAGATTTTTTATTCAATATTTTATTTACATACAAATGCAACGGTGAGTTTGTTTGTTACGCTTCCGTAGACGATGTAAATTAATCATCATGAATGTTTGCACACACATGACCGTGGGTTCTAAAAAAGTACCTGGCGTATATAAAAACGACACTTTTTGAGGTAAGATAAATAACCCGTAAAGGCTGTAAATATAACACACTTATCGTAAAAACATAATCGTATTAAGAGATAAAGTCTCAAATATATAATAGAATAGAATAAATTGACCCGGAAACGATGTCACAAGAAACTTTTACATCTCAAGAATCTCATTGTAATAAATAGTTAATAATAAATAAATAATTAATTTTAGAATAAAACCTCAAATCACTCAAGTTTCAATCATATGAAGCCCCAACCAAACACATGAACAAAATTTCATTACAATTGGCATAGCTGTTTGGGAGGATATCAAAAACAAACCCACTACGGAAGAATTATACAAAATAAATACTAATGAACCTAGCAGAACTTAAGTAAACTAGATCAATTTCACCTATGGGATAGAAGCTCCTTATAAGTTATCTGGGACCTGACCCGACACTAACACATGCACAAGCTCAACATTTCATAAAAATTCGCCCAACTATGAACGATGAGTTCAGTAACGTATAGAATCATTTTCATGTATTGCATATATTTGTTTGAATATATTTAATTTTATTATGTAAACTGAAATTATACGCTAGTATCATCTCATTTATTAAAATTTATTGAAAATAATATATAATTAAATTTTGTTTACCACCATACTATGCGCCTTCCCAATTTTTATTTCTTCACTAACCTAAGGTCGACTAGCAGATAATGCCATTGGTATTTAGCCCGTCTTTGTACACTTTGTCCGTGCATAAACTTTAAATAAATAAACAATTATATATGAACAATAGTGCCCATATGTACATTCGCGGTTTTAAAACTTATTGTAGGTTTTCCAATCATTTATAAGATAATCTATCTAGAGATATAAAAGGTAGACATTATCAGTTAATAGTATTTAATAGATATTATTATTTAACTAACAAAGGAAATAAGTACTTAATGAATAATGGAATTTAGTTTATATGCACAACCTCCTTTAGTTAACGATGTAGCTTCGTTTTATAAATCTCCTTTTAGTTGTTATGAGAAACTACTGCTGTTAAACATTTTATAAAATTATTTTTTTTTCAGAGTTAAGTTACAAATACATAGTTGAATGAGCTGACATAAACAACAGAACAAAGAGATCAATTGTTTCTACGTAAAATTATGAAAAATGTTGTTGAATCACCGTACATACTGTCAAATATTCCTATTAAGTGCCCTGGAATTTATATAAATTAGTTCACGCAACAGCTGTTTATTCCATATTCCTTTAAGCAAAACTACCTATGTCAAAAATCGTTTTATTGTAAGGGTTTGTGATAAATATAATAATCACTACAATCGTTCGCATATATTTGGCGATAGTTTGCAAAGATGCTCTGCTGCAATCAAAAGTTACAGTGTATTAAAAACAAATAAATAATGTTTTAGTTTATATGCACTCTTTTGTCTTACTTTTTAATCTTTTGATTTTATCTTTAATTTTTAATGTTTTAATTTTGTTAAAGTCTACTTTAAAATAGTTAATTTTGAACTATGTTATTACTCGTGATAAGCGTTTTTGTCACTTCTATAGTTATTTAAATTGTTTTATAAAAAATACATTTTGCAAGTAAAGTTTATGCAAAAGAGGGCTAATAAGTGTATTTTAGTTTATAGTTAAATTTAATTTCTTAGTGCTCTATGTTTTCCAAATAAATAAAATAAAATAAAAAAAATAAATTCATATGACTATTTTAACAAATGCGGTCCAAAATAAATAAGAACAAAAGAATGAAACATTGTATAGTATATCCGAATAAGTAAGACTATACAGCCTATTCGAAATTTTAAAAATATTTCTTGTAATTTCACTTAACATAAATCGAATATTTTTTTTGCAGAACATCATGAGTCGTTACATATTTCGTTTGTTCCGGACCATATCGATGTCAGTCCATACGCGACAGTCAAAATAGAGGTCAGTGTGCTACAGAATTTTTTTCGTGTTATTATTAGAATTTCCCATTTGCTTTTTTATATTTTTCGTATTCAATATACTTTATACATTACTTATTCGTAAATATTAAGAAATGCAAATGCTACTTCGGTCCGCCGCAAGATATAAGTGAAAAACGAAAATGTGTGTTTTTAAAATTATTTTGTTTTACTTTTCCCTATTTCACGTGGCAGAACAGTTATATACAACTCCTTTAACAAAAAATATCTTTAACAATTAGAAAAAATCATCACAAGATTATTGGTAACACTTTTTTATGGAAAGGCAAAGATAAACGGCTAGATGGTTCGCCTGACGTTAAGTGATCCCGGCGCCCATAGACACACAGAACATCCGGAGAGTCGTAAATGCATTGTTAACCTAGGAAATTGGAGGGAAGAGGTTTATTGAATAGAATTGGGTCAGGATTTAAAAAAAAAACGCTGCGCTCCTTATAAGATCAGTCTTGTGTTACAGGGGCGTTTTTACAAACATAAATCGCACTAAGATAAACCCAGATCCGAAACAACTATTTGTAGGTCGTACAAATATTTACTCCGTGTGGGGATCGAACCCACGACCTGCGATGCTGCAGCTTAGCCACTGCACTAACCGGTCATCAATCAAAAAATCAATAAATCAAAAATTGGGGGGGGGATAAGAAAAGAAAAAGGTGGTAATTTTATGCCCACTTTGTAAAAGGCGTCTGTTCTTCCCCGGGCGAGCATGGCCGTAGAAGTGTAGCAAAAGCTGAGAAAAGATGTTGTATGCTCTACCATCTTTAACGTAAGACTAACTTTGTTTTTGTCACAAATTAATTTGACTTCGTGTACGAATAACATTTACACATAAAGTATTGACGTCGCAATTGTGTCTCGCTGTCGTTTTGTCGCATGACATACATAACTCAAGTGGATCAACGACAGGTCTGTCTGGAGGCCACAGCGGTATGCGGACGCCGTTTATGGGTGCAACGTGCCAGTTTATTGCACTCAAGAGCATACTTGTACCTGTTAGTCGACACGGCAATCGATGTTAGTAGCCATGTTGCTTGCTTTCATCATTCAATATAATATCGTCATTCGTTCATCATTTGATATAATCCAATATTTTTGTCAAAAACTAAAGATTCTTAATCGCATACAGACTGAATCATTAAGAACTAACCAAAGTAACGGTAGCATACCAGTACTATGTTCCCTGTTGAAATGTTTTACGATATTAGTGTATTTATTAATCGATTTTAGTTAATAACAATGTTCACTAGTAAAACGTTTGAACTGAAGATAGGTTAAAACTATCGTGCATGGAAAACTACAACATTTAAATGGTTATTGACGAGTTGTCATCGTTTAAATGAAAACTTAAACAAGGGGTATTTTACAAATAAGTACAAGGAAAATAATGCAAAAATAAAAAAAAGGGAAAAGCATCTGTTAACCGTAACGAACAACGAAATGCAAAAAAATAAGCATTTAATTCATAACGGATATGTTTTGGCCTATGGTATTAATAAATTTTTAAAGCTGAATCTATGCCAGATTACCAATTGACCCGTCACAACCATAGATGCAAAGTATAAGAAATGTCGAATAAAACCACTGTAAAGTTCGCAAAGTTGTTCAATTTAAAATGTCACATACTCGCGTGAGTTCAGAATATTGACCCGAACGCTTTAAAAATCACGATATAATATTATTTAAGAAATTTATAACGCAAATTGAAACGTAACATACTTTGATTTTAAATAAACATATCTTATATGGATACCAAACAATTAATTTACTGACAGTAATGTCCTTATGTAATTTGTGAGATGATTTTATATTAATTCGTTATTAGCCGATGCATCTTTAATCTATTTTATTTTGTGTTAGGGGCGGAAAGTTGCCATCGATATCCCTCTGAAGGATTGTGATGATGACTTTGTAACGATTATCAGAAAGGAGGTAACTGACATTTCATTTATTTTAACGTTTTGCACAAATAAAATTGATGTTGAAAAGCGGATTGAGCGGAAGCGCACGCCATTTTGTTGCAGTCTGAAGGTGTTGCCGTAAAATCAAGGAGCATTAAAATAATTATATAAGTGAAAAAAAAATCTAAATTTTAATTAAGTACAACAAATATTTATTTGTACATATAATGTAAGAACCACAAGTAGCATATGAATCCAAACTAAATAAGTAAATACAAATATATGGTTCAGTTTACTTTATATATTTTTTTTTATAATATGATCTTTAATTTTCTATTTAAGTCCACACTTACTTTATACTATAAAGCCGATTTATTTTAATTTACTGTTTTTTCATTGCAGCGAGATGTTCAACAACGTTTCTCCAGCAACAATAAATGCTCAACAGACGAAGTTTTTAGTGAAAACGAACGTAATCACATAAAGTGGAAACGTAATATTGTGTTGTATTTCAAAAGTTTTGTTGATAAACTGGGATATAAAAATGAAGTGCCTGATAATTAAAATTATATAATTATCATCATCTTCATTATTATGTAAAACGTTGGTTTCTGTATGGTGGCATCTACCTGTGAATTGATGTTTTCTGATTTCTCTTGTTAGTGCCATTATGATGTAAGGAAATGGAAGAGCCATTATGCTATAAGAAAAATATCGCATAATACACCTTAAGCTGCGTATCCACTTGCGAGATTCTCATGAGAGAACTTTCATAATTTCCCGTACGCGCTATATCAACTGTACACATTAATTTGTGCCAGTTTCTTTTGCGAGCTCACCATCATTCTTGTACAATTTTTTTACACAACCGTGTCCACTGTTGATGGATAAAGATGTCGACAAGAACTAAAATGCAAGTTGCTGCTGCTGTTGCAACATCCTTGATTATAAAAAAGAAAAATAAAAAACCTAGAAAAGTTTGAGTTCGGGAATGGATTCTCAAACATGCAGAGCTTAGTGTTGAAGAAAATTATTAACAGTCTCGCAAGCCAAATATCCACGTTGGCTGAAAGATTTATTCGCATACTTTCATTTTTTAAAATTAAGTCGAGGCTAAAATTGCAGAAAATGACATATTTATGTGTCGTGCAATATCAGAAACCGCGCGTTCCGTTTGTTAAGTTTCTATTCTTGGAATATTTTACCACGCATTTTTTTTTATTTTTTGATATCGCTTTGTGGTTTATTGACGTTATTCGCATTTTTTTCACACACTTTCTCTTCTTAATTAATTTTTAAAATTATCCAATTTCACGTTCAACAATTCGGGAATTGCTTATAATTTTTAATAGAAAACTGCTATCTCGCATTTTGTCTACTAAGTTTTAACTATGTCCGTGATTTTAGTGCAAGAAAATCGAACCTGCTTTGAGAAATGCGAGTAACTTGCATGAGGTTGTCCGAACCCGTATGCTCTAAAAACAAAAGCGACTCACGTGCGCTTTGTGCTAGTTCTAGTAAGTTAGCGCGAGCTAACTTGCAACCTTGTATACACATTGCGAGTTCCTCGCAATAGCTTATTGCGCAAGAAATCGCACGGGAAACTCACAGGTGAACACGCAGCTTTAGAAAGTATGAACGCGACTTCATAATTGGTGTGGTTTCAATGTTAATATCTGTCGTTATTTTAACATAATTTTATAACCTTCTTTTATTATGTCCTCATAGTATTACTTATCTTTCACATTAAGTATTTATAATTCATAAAAATAGTAATTTATTCCACTTGATGACAATCATTTGACGTTTATTTAGAAAACAAAATGCAATTTAACTAAAACGACGCTGCCTTGTAGTTAAAGGACACTAAACAACCCTAATACGAAATAGTAATTTATTAATCTCATAAATCGTTGTTCAATGTGAAAATCAGACCAGTAAGGTTTTTTATTTTATTTTTTGTTTGCTTTCTTTCAGCTGTGGAGTCTCCACCACCGTGGGCGGGCGATTGTC
>JAOCPS010652625.1:0-10799 GCA_025505425.1 Graphium colonna | reverse complement strand
AGGATGTGTCGGCTGGAAGGGATATCTGGGTCTCGGTAAGGAAGAGCAAGGCCGGCTTTGCCGTCTCGAGATGGTAGGGGACGGCATTTAAGTTAGAGTGTAACCCCCTGATGTTGCATAGGTCCACAGCAAGGGTGGAAGGGGGTGCTGTAGAGGTTTTGCTCTGTTTGCCTCGGTTTGTGGGACTGAGCGGTAAGGTGCCCCCCCCAGAATACGAACGGCTGACTGAGCGCCCACGCTCGGGCGGTTTTCCACTATCCAACCGTGGACGCCCAGCGGGGGATTCTCCAGAACTTCTGGTACCTTCTGGTAACAGTTCTTTCTTTACCGCTATCATTTGGGGGAGGGGAGGGGGGATGCGCAACTGGCCACCTGCACTCACTGGCCTAATGCAGGAGCTCTCAAGGTCTACTTCACGCCTGTGTTCAGTGAGGTCGTGGTACTTACCCGGTTCGAACTGCAAGAAAGCTGCTGCTGGTTCTACCACCGTTTCAATTACTATTAACGTTAAAAAAATTAGTTGTCTGTAAAGTCAGTTTCCAGACGATAGTTTCACGTAATATATTGCAATAAAGCAAAAAGACTCAGGGCATAATGGCCCAAGTGTGTTTCTTAGATATACAGCTTTCATTTTCCAATTACAAAATTAACAATTTCTCGGCACCTGGGATTGAACTCAGGTTCGCCTCAAGTAAACAAATTAAAGGCAAGCACCCGTACACCGACCAACAACGGCTCTTGCCGTACATTACTTTTTGAATAGATTATATGTAAGTTAAAAATTTTCAGTAGGTATGTTACGGAGTTAGAGAATCCACAGCGTACAGTGGCGCATGGCTATACGGATTGTAGGAGAGTACAGGAAAAACTGAAATGTACCTTTTAAGACGGCGTCTATATCGGCTAGTTTTCATTTCTAGTCGATAGCTATATAGTTTTTTGCGTTAGAGTGGTGCCAGAAAAGTTGTACGTTTTCATCAAACGGAAGGACTGGCAGAAAGCCTTCGTGAAATGGCGTGAAAGATTAATTGATCAATACACGCACAAACGTGTAGTTGAAGTTTTTCAGCCGGTATTCGAAGGCCAAATTTAACAATGAGGAGGTACATTATCAATTAACTTATGGAGGCAAATCGGGCAGAAATGCTTTAGTGAATATCTTTGTAAGATCGGTCGCGAGGCGACGGCGACTTGCTGTTCCTGTAGTAGGCAGAATGAGGATTCTGCATACAATACTCTAGAGATATGTGAGTGTCTTCATTTCATCCAGACTGTTGTTATAAGTTTTCGATTTTTTCATCCAGACTGTTGTTATAAGTTTTCGATTTTGCCGTCATTGCTAATTATTAAGCGGAGATATTTAATTGTGTCATTGTAGGTATATTTGTATTTCCTATCGCGATATTAATATTTTCTATGTTTTTGACGTTGTGAAAAATGCCATGTTCAGTTTTGTTTCTCCTAATTTTGAAGCCACTTTTTTTCTATTGTCTACTCATATTTTTTTTTAGCATATCTATCAAACAGTTGAAATCTCTCTGAACTTTTTGCTCACTGCTCGATATTAGAACAACGTCATAAACATACAAGATGTTTCAAGGCAGTGGTATTTGGCAGGCTTTTGTTATGTGATCTACAGTGGTGTTGGCTAGTAGCGGGCTGAGCGGTGACCCTTGGTGAAATCCTGCTTTAATTTCAAACAGGCCGCCTGCACCAGTGGGGTATACAAATTGTTTTTAGTCTGCTTTGCAAATTTTGAGGTTAATGTAGAGCTCCGAAATAAATTGATACCCAACTGCTTCCCAGATTAGGTTAGAAGGGACATGATCAAATGTTTATTCGAGGTATATGACAACTATGTGGGGGTTAGTCTTGTTGGTTTTAGTTTATGTAAGATTCGTTTCCAAATTTTTAGTGTATGTGACATGTTTTATGGTCCTATAATTATGTTATATGATTGTTTAATTTTACTTTAAAATAATAAATACCAAGAGTGCTAACTATTTATTCTTTTCACACCATAAATATTTCATAAAATAAAGATTTAAATGGCATTTGACAAAATTGGTCTAAACTTTTTTAAATAAATTGGTTAATAAAAATGCAGTATAAATATATTGTTTAGCATTATATATAATAACAATGGAATATTATTTAGTATAATAAAAATTGTATCGGAAAAAGTGATTTTTTTATTGGAGATTTTATTTTGACTTTATTTTCTATTGATTTCTTTTATTATATAGAATATATAGAATCCTTGTAAATAAAAGAAAATAACAATAAAAAAATATGATTCCTTGTAATAACAGTAACATTAGTGACATCTGCTAGGATTCGTCAGGTCAGAAATTTAAATAGAAATATAATCAAAATAAAGACTATAAAATAAGTTTATTTAACAACGATTCTTTTAAAACAAACATACTCTGAATGAGTTCAAATTTTTACCACAAATAATAGGTAAATTTTTTATAACGTATTTTTTCAATATTTAATAAGATAAGTGAAGAAGGAATGCTTCCTGCATAATGTAATGTAACTTTTCCTTATTTTTTTAGTATGCAATGTCATCATAGAACTTTCGTTGATTTTTTTGTCATTGCCTTCACCAATTATAAAGAAATCTGGCAAGTAAATACTAAACTTTTATATAGGCCGTCCTTAGTTAATATTGTTTTCACCAGTTTTGCTAAAATTCCAATTTTGAATCAATAATTAATAAAATATGTATTATAATTTGAATTAAAAATTAACTAAATTTGTGTTCTAATAGCTGTATATGAACTAATATATTATTTTTTGTTATAAATGTGGCTTATTTAAATAGATTCGTAAAATATGTTAATTGTAAAAAAGTTAAACTCCTATCAAAAGCTTATAGAGAATAGTGCTGATTATTGTATGCTATATGTAATCGAAATGTCGTTTTCATTATCGATGTGATGATTTGAGTCGGTCTTTATGAGCTTAACTCCCCTATTATTTTACTTTAAAAGGGATAACGAATTCCTTGGCAAGCTTGAATCTCTGACTTGTTCTTTGTTAAGGTTATTTAAATACTATTCAAACAATCTTTTTCAGATCTTAAAGATAATGGCTTTCGTTTCTCACTGTCTTAGTCAAATGAACTTTTGTATTAAAAAAAAAAAAAACATTAAAATCTGCAATAATGATTACTTGGGATCTTTCCATTTTTATTCCCTTTTCTACTTAAGTTTCGCTAATTATTTTTTAAAATATTGCATTTCTTCGGGTTTTAAGCGAGCAAAATCTGTGATATAAAATCTCATGCGTTCACAATCTAAAAAGGGTTTTCTGCGAACTGTGTTAATTGACTTTTTCAATTTATTTGTACACACATTCTACATTTTCTGCAGCTCTGCCTATTTATACGATCTTTTGCACCGTTCTTGATAAATGCGACCTTATTTTTTTCTTTTACACTAAAGAAGATCGAGAAAAATGTCGGCAAAGTTACAATTTAAAGTAACTAGATGAAACATCAGCTAACACAACTAATTACTGATTACATTGCAATGTCATTAAAATTAGAGGTGGGCGAAATTTAAAAGCGAAAGTGTGTTAACATCGGGATGACATTTTCCATTTCCTTCAATTTTTTTGATTTCATGAAAATTTCGAATTTTTTCAGATAAAATTTACATTACGAGCGTACAACATGAGCGAAAACCCATACGTGTTTTTCGCTCATGTCTAGCTTGTAGTGGTTAAATAGCCAAATATTTTGTTAAAATTTAGATTTTTGTTACAAGTTAATTAATGTATGACTAAGACAAAACACGGTCATATTATAAAACTTCATCCCCTTAGATAGTATTACAAAATTACCGCCTCCATGGCCGAGTGGTATGGGCCCTGGCTTTGTTAACCGGAGGTCATGAATTCGAATCCCGTGGGGTGACAATAACTTTGTGCTGTTGTTTCTTGGCTGGATTAGGGCAATGTGGGCTAATCACCCGATAGCCTGAAAAGAAAGATGATCCATGCGTCGTATGGGCATGTAAAAAGTTGGCCCTGCCCCTGATCTCTCTCCGGCCGTGTCGGTTAACCGGCCCATCGGGCTATGAGAGTAAAGGAACAGAGTGGGCATATGTGTTGGCGCGTACACTTGTGCACTATAATATCTCCTGCGCAGTTGGTTAATCTCAGATGAGATGGGCCGCCGTGGCAGTAATTCGGTCAGGAGGGCCTTATTACAAAATGGAGTTACGATATTTTCATATTGAAAACTACGTTTGATATTAAAATTTCATCTTCGGTTAATAAATGTAGTACCCTGATTGTAAATCCATTTATATGTCAGATATATTTAAATCGAAGGAACCAACGTGACGCATTTTTTACCCATTTTAAAATAAGGTTCTCAATTTGAATGTTTCTTGGTTGTCATTAAGAATGTTCACGCGTATCTCTGTCATGTATGTATAGATAAGAACAACACCTTTTTACCTGACAGGATACACTTCCGAATTGGTTCCATGAAATTTTGGAAAAATCGGTCCAGTAGTTTGTTTTTTATCTCAAAATAACAAAAACCAATGTATCTCGATAGTTCATTTTTAAGGCGTTTGTCATTTTTTGTCATTTTCTGAAAAAATAATTTGACAATATTTAATAAAGTGGTTATCAATATTACTCTTTGTTAAATAAATTTAAAACACTATAACCATTATAAGAATGAATTCTTCCGATATATGTGACGAATTTATGATATCAACTTGAATGATTTAACACGTTACTCCTTAAACGCATGCATTAAAAGACTTCTGCTTAAAAATGTGTTATGGCTTTTTCTAGCATATTTATTCGGCAATAATAATTGATTTATAATTATATTAATTTTTCTACTATACCTGTAATAGTAAATTATGCTATGTAATTATCAGTACCAAAAGTCCAAAATGATGCAATATTTCTAGTTGCTCAATACAACTTTTTTGTAAAGAAGAATCGCTGGTATTGTAAGATTGTGTAGTTTTTTTGTTTTTGAGACTTACGCGAATATTAGACATTTTTAAATTGAACAACTTCACGGATTTTATTCCGGATTATTTTTAAATTTCATCACCCGACGTTTCGAACGCTTTACAGCGTTTATGGTCACGGGTAGTGACCATGAACCCGTGACCATGAACGCGTGAAGGGTTCGAAACGTCGGGTGATAAAATTTTAAAATAAACCGCGATAAAATCCGTAAAGTTATTTAATTGTGTAGTTTTTGTTTGTAGAATGTCCTTGTAACACAAAATTTGTCTTAGAAATGGATAACCATTAGATTCGAAAGAAGGATTTTCTGGGTGGAAATTGAACCCACGACCTGCGATGCTGCAGTCACCGTCATAGCAATTGCACCATAATGATATTGTCACTCAAGACCCTGAGGCAAATCCTGTTTAGAGAGGGTATGATGCGCCTGATTTTGTTTGTTTTGTATTAATAAATGTATAGTTTCAATAATTACGGTTTATGCAATTTTTTTATTTTACACTAATGATCTTACTGCTTATTACTAATTATAATTCGCGCTTCTAAATCCATATTATTTAAGTTCAGTCTAATCTTTGGCAATTTGACAACCCTCTTTGGCATTATAATCACGTTCGCATGCGTAATTCAAATGTGTACTAGTTACATGTTTAGGAAGTTAAATTTTGAATTAATTTTATTAAATTTATGTACCAACATAAATTTGAGAATAAGTTAAAACGTTGGAGATAAGATAAATATTACAAAATATAAAATTTCTAAGAGCTCCATCACATATAATTGCATTAATATAGGTTGTGCGTTAATAGTTTTCATTGCGTATCTAAAAATGCGCACGTAAACATTATATAGCCTAGGATATGACCAAATTCATAATTGTCCTAGACTAAATATGGAGTGCAGGGAATATATTCAGACTGTGTTACTTATTTTAAAATAAAAAGGCGTGTATATCTTAACAATATAATAACTTTTAAAATTGAATAATCAGTATTAACTTTATTGCAGAACAAATTATATTTTTTATTACAGATCAAGTCTGTTATCAACTTGTCAGGACAGAAATTATCATTTCAGCTAACTTTAATTATAATCTTTTAAGCAAATTAAAAGACAATGTACATTTCTGTTTTCTATTATATAACACAAAAAGTTGTTATCAACGCATTTGTTATGTTACAAAAAGGATTGAATTGCATTGTGTAGCAATGAATATCGTTGTAAGTATAATTAAACGTTTGACCTATTTATATATCCTAAATAAGGCACAGCTTTGTGGACCTGTTATAAACTAAATCAGAATATTATTTCGCATTGGGTGTTTTTTCTCTATTTTTAAGATATTTCGATTTAAGGTTATTTGTATTTACACTTTGTGAGGTTAAGGCAGTAAAAGTTAATACAATGCTATATCACAATAAGGACTATATA
The DNA here is from genome assembly GCA_025505425.1 of Graphium colonna. NCBI lineage: Eukaryota > Metazoa > Arthropoda > Insecta > Lepidoptera > Papilionidae > Graphium > Graphium colonna. Next base: position 4,358 of record JAOCPS010652625.1, on the reverse strand, counting down.
TATCTAAAACAAACCTTACTTATAATGAATATTATTGTCAAATAATATTTGAAACTCAGTTATAAAACAGTGTCTTCTTATTATTAGCGTCTAACGTAACCTAACCTAACCTTTTTAAAACAGAAAAATTAACTGTTGGGCACTTTTCATCATTAAGGGAAGTAATTTGAAATTTCGTCTCTAGTTTCACAAAGTAAAATAAATTAACTTCATAGTGAGTTGTGGTGTTATTTACGTCATTACAGAGAAAAGTGAACTGCTTAAATTTCTGTAACACGAGTCACATAAAGAATTTAAGATAAGGATATGAACGTTTGCCCTTTAATGAATGATGCGGTTATACAAAATAATAAATAAATTATTTTGGATTCAATGTTATAATTTTATAGCTTTTTGGTACTACCCACGTAGACTGGCAATAGATTAAGGCAAGAGAAATTTTCGATGTTAACGTACGACCCATGAAGAATAAAAACTGTATAAATTATTTTGTTTAAACTTTCAAATCAATAACTACCGCCAAGTTTTTAGTATTTGAAAACATATAATTCTCTTTTAAAACTTCAGCAGTTTCATAATTTTTTTTATATTCGGTTTGCTGCAATATATTCAACAGATCGAGAAGGAAACTAAATCGAGTTTCCGTAAGTTAGACCAGTACCAAAGTGGTAAACATTGATACATTAGAAAGATAGTATTATGGATTGCGCTTTTAAGTTCTAATGATAATCAGGTTACTCTTATTACCCGAATGTTGTTAACGTACTTTCTAAAACAGTACTTACACACTACAGAGTTCGTATCATAACAATTATCATGTTTTCGAAAGTTATGTAAAGAAATATAGATTTTTTACAAACAAATTTCCATATAAGAACTTAATCACGTCCTATTTCTTATGCACCTCTCTAAGTGGAGAAGAATCTTTCGCTGTTACGAATTTTTAACATAAATATGTTTTATTTTTTAGTAATGATCGATCTGATTATATCCACATGATTGCCTTTTTATTTTCAGATTTTAATTTGTAGCGAAAGCGCAACTAGAGACTACGAGTATATAGAATTTGGGTAACAAAGCGCTGTGTTCATTATCAACATCCCAAAAACAAAATTATTTTATCAATCCTGTGTATTCATACAAACCATTAAATCTTCTTGCTTTTTAGTCCTTAGACGATCTTAGATTCTGGATGGAATAAGTTACATCAACTATTGTAATTGACCCACATTATCCTAAGTAATCTGAATAATTAAAGAATAAAGCAAGAATTGTTAACAGTTACGTACAGAATAAAATCTTTATATCGGAGGGTTTTTACTTATTTAATTATGTTATATATTTATATTATAAAACCTTAAAGTCGGCATAATATAAGGTTTGCATGACTTTTGGGGATGCCGGGTGGCTATGTTTATCCTTTTCCTTTACTACTGGATACAATAGGTTTTTTGGATAGGAGGCCGTCGGGATTAAAGATTTGGAGGGGAAAGACCCTCCAAATCATTAATCCCTCCTATTCAATAAACCTATTGTATCCAATTTCCCAGGTTGACTACGCACTTACGACTCTCCGGTTGTTGCGTGTGTCTATGAGCGATTGGTGCTTATTTGTCTTCCTTTCCATAAAAAAAATGTAGGACTTGTCCTTACCGAGTCGCCAAGGTCAGTTTTAAGATCGAAATAAATGCTTTTTTCTAATTTTTTCCTAACTTATACAAGGATTTTTTTCTAAAAAGCGGTATGTGTACCGGTTTTCAATTTTTAAATCAGACAGAATTTTAAGTTCAGACAGATGATGGAATCATGCTATTGCTATAATAAATTAGTAAAACATAGGACATTTATTCATTTATATCTGTTCTAACTTAAAATTTTACAAGACTGTAATAAAATATAAAATAATTTAAACATCCGTAATTTTTAATAAAATTTGTTCATTTCTTGTTATTTTGTCACACTTCTTGACAGTAATTAATTATGATGACACACAAATTTAAATTGGCATCAAATTACTAGTTCATATGTTATCATCTACATATTAAGTATTACTTAAACTTATCTTTGTCTTATGTCTATAGTAAGAATAAATATGAAACTTTAACTACCTAAATATTTTAAGGTACAGCATAACATCTTTTCATAGCTTTTGCTTCACATGTCCGGTCGTGCTCGCCCGGGGAAGTACCACCGCCCTTTGTAAAGTCGGCATAAAATAAGTAATACGGCTTTTGGGGATGCCGGATGGCCATGTCTACCCTTTTATTTTTGAGTGGGAAACCTCTGGCCCCTCCAAATCGCCTAAGTTATTTTATTCAATATCCCAGGTTGACTACGCACTCACGACTCTCCAAATGTTGCGTGTGTCTATGGGTGACGGTATCGCTTACCAGCAGGTGAACAGGCTGTTAGTTCTTCCTTTACATAAAAAAAAAAAAATGTTCATCTGCTTCTCGTTTGCACTATATGTTTTCTAAATTTTAAGTCATAAACTGTAGCGGACAAATAGTTTGATCCTTAATGTTATAACTTGATTAGACGGCAGTTTTATTTTAAGTCATGACCACCGCATTTGGTGATGAATGGCACCACGACGCAGACACAGTAATATTTAAACTTCAATACACTCTATCGCATCTTTAATTAAATTTCAGTTTTTTACTAGTTCTCCCTGACTGAATATTTTTATATAATTAATTATTATAACAGATATACTGTAAACTAATTTTGATAGCCATATTTTAATATGTTTCTAAATTTAATCAGTACTTTCATAAAATCACACTCGTAGGAAGATATATGTAAAATCATAGTGCATTTGCAATTATGTACGTAGAAGATTTTTAATTTTTAATATATGTTGCCATTGCAAACACCTGTAAATATAAAAAAAAACATCAAGGTTTTCCCTTGGATCCAATGTACCTGTCACATATATGGAAACCCAGTCATAGTGTTATATTAGACGGGGGGATTAAGAGCTATGCTCGAGGGGTAAATTATCGGTATTTAATATCAAACGTAGTTTTCAATATTACAATATTATTACTCTATTCTATATTACAAGATAAGGGGTGAAGTTTATTCATATAACCGTGTTCTTGTATCCGTCGTAATGAACGATAAACTTAAACTGTAACTAATACCAAAATAATTGATATTTTACTACTATAAAAAAGAAATTAATTTGACATCGTTAGGCCGAGGTGTGAAAACGACTAAATTACATTGTTATTAAAAGATTTAAATTATATATATTATTTTATATAACAATAGATAGACTTAAATAATTATCAATATAATGAAAGTTTCATTAAATTTTCTTTTTGCTTTTAATTGAATAACTTAGGTTTTGCTCACCTCCTAATGTTAATGGCATTAAATTATCGTCTGTAATAAGATAGGTGCTGTTTTTTCTAATTAGTTTAATTATGACCTTGTTAGCATTTCTTGCTACTTTAGACATTAACAATTAAAAATTGAGATCGCAGTTATCAAAAACAAAAAAAAATATTATATTAATTAAGAAAAAGTAAGAATATCTACAAATGCAGAATTTTCAAAGAGCTGCTTCAGCACTATGCAGTTTTAGACTTAACACGCAGAACAATAAATTTGAATCAGGAGATGAATAATATTTTCTGTACAGTCAAATTTATTTTTTTATTTGTATTCATTATCTATTAGACATTTCTACATTGTATTCAAATTAGTTATCTTTCTTTGTATATATTTTTGTTGTAAAAAAAAATTCTACACCTCAATATTGAGATTCTAAGTTGTGATACATACGTGTTATACTAGAAATTATTGAATTATAAAAATATTGTCTGGTTCTCATGGTATTATTATATAGTTCATAATGTGACACAGTCACACAGTAAGTATGAATGAAAGATTTCACATAAAATTTTTGAAATATATTAAAGAACATAAAACAATCGTTATGAACACATAACGTTTGCATTCGTTCAATAAAAACGGAATGCGTTGACATAACTTAATATTCCAAGTAAAGTACCAACATATATTTTTATATATATTAAAATTTTATGCCACGGTTAATGTATGCTTTAATTTCCGAAAGGATTCAACTGATCTTAATGAAATTTTAAACGTATCTATAATTTGCTCGTACTCAAAGTGAAACCAACTTGAAAAGCCATTGAAGTAAATTTTTGCAAATCCATTTTTTCAAAAATTTACTTCAATGTTACATAATTAATAAAATACAAAAAACAATTGATTGAATTAAAATCGATATTCACTTTAAATAGACTTAATTAAATGTCAAGGTTAAGAAATAATTACAATAATAAAAATAAGCACTTCAATAAATTATAATACAATTCAAATAA
>JAOCPS010652514.1:0-10799 GCA_025505425.1 Graphium colonna | reverse complement strand
TATCATGTCGATTCTTAAATATCATTATATTTGTCTTGTCCAAATTTAAAATTAAATTATTATTATTCATCCAATCTATAATTTTATCCAGTGAATTATTTATTTCTAGTTGAAAATCTTCATAATTTTTATTACTTTTCGCTTCAAATATTACATTGCTGTCATCCGCGAACAAAATCATTTGGTGAGGTATTACTTCTGGTAAATCATTAATATATGCTATGAAGAGCAATGGACCTAATACACTACCTTGCGGAACCCCAAATGTTGTGTATCTTACATCAGAATCATATTGTATTCTCATTTTAGCTAATGGACAGAATCTTTTTATGTCAATCGCATAATAGTGTTTGTCGTGTATTAATAAAGTGCATATGATGATAATGATGATGATGACATCCTGTTGTCCCTCATCAGGGACATAAGGCCCTCGTAAGGAACCTCCACTTCTCTCAAAGTGGAGTACAGTGCTGCTTGCTTCACGTCTAAAGTGTATGTAATATAATAATTTATAGATGTATTATTTTTACAGAAACCCGACCTCTATCGCCCTTAAAGCGAATATTCATGACATATTTTAAGAACAATTTTGATTTAAATAACTTTCTGCACTCCTTCTCTTCATAAACAAATTGTGCCAAATTTCAAATTCATCGCCGACCCAAGAATTTTTGTAAAGAACGGTACAAAATTTTTACTTCACCTGTTAATATTTTAGAGGTAGTAGAGCATAACAAATTTTCACAGCTTTTGCTGCACTTCTATGGCCGTGCTTGCCCGGGTTAGTACCACCGCCCTTTATAAAGTCGGCATAAAATAAAATATGCATGACTTTGTCATGCCATGTCTACCCTTTTCTTTTCCTATTCCTATCCTCTCAAAATCCTTAATCCCGACCCTATCCTATCCAATAAACCTATTATATTCGATCCTCCAGGTTGACAACGCACTCGCAACTCTCCTAATATTGCGTTTGTCGATGGGCGACGGAATCGCTTATCATCATGTGAACCATCTACTCGTTTGTCTGTATTTCCATAAAAAAAATAATATGTGCCATTCCGCTGTCATTTTCTGCTACGCACGACACCCTTGTGGAATCAATTGTAGCTAGTGGTATTTCCGGACCGATACGACTTAGGGACCTTCAAGAAAAGAGCTTAGTCCTACCTTAAAGACTCGCAACGCTCTTGTAACATCTCTGGTGCGGCAGTCCATGGACAGCAGATATCGTTAACAATCAGATGATCCGCTTGCTCGTTTGCCTCCTTCTCCATAAAAAAAATATATTATGATTTTTGATTGACTATAAAAATCAAAATATAAGTCAATCCAAATTGTTAAGAATATAGGTGACTGGACAAGATGTACAACATATTAAAAGGGAAATAAGTTGTCTCAAATAATTAAAACACTTGCAAAATTTATCAACTTAAATAATCACCACCCGCGAATAAAAAATTATCGGTCAGATAAAACACAATTAATTTGATATGTCGCTTACATGAAACGCAATTCAATTATAAATTACGTTATATATGATATTTATTTATATGCAATATGCCCAAATATACATTAATATTTTTCTATATCCGCATAATGAAAATTTATCTAACAAATCATATACTCTATGTTATATATATATTCTAAGTACATAATTATATATTTTATAGGAGGTCTCACGCCAGAACAAGCAGCTGGTTTCTTAAACTACAAACCAGAACAGAAATTGGTGAAGAACGGTGACACTTATACATTGGTTGCCACTACCGACAAGGGCTCTAGGGAAATGAGCTTCAAGAGTGGTGTAGAATTTGATGAAACTGTGATCCCTGGACGCGTTGTAAGTGAAACTGACAAATTTACCAACGTGTTGTAGAGAAGAGGAGGAAAATTATCTTGAAAAATGAGATATAGTATACATATAATGTTAATATTACATGACTGAATCTTGAAATTGCAAATTAAAATTCTTTGTCAGATTTTTAGTATATGCGACCAAAATTCGAAATTTTCGATTCATAATAACTTAAAGTTTAAATTAGTATAGAAATACAATATACTCAAAAGGTGCAATGTAAGTAACTAAAACTTGTTCCCATTTTTAGTCGAAGACAACATTTACATTGGACGGCAACACTCTGACTCAAGTCCAAAAATTCGATGATGGTGTTTCAGTGACAACGACAAGGGTGTACAGCGGCGACAGTCTCACTGTGGTAATTGTTGATATCATTTAAAACATATGTTTATTTTACTATGTTCTTGTAACTACTGAAAAATAATCTGAAACTGCAACCGCGATTTTTTGTTTTTTAAACAAAAAGTAGGCTGCTCACTGAATGTCATTCATATATTATATAAAAATAACATTGATTTAGCATATTTCATTAACTAATTAGGTTTTCTTGCCTTTGTTTCGTAGATAAGCCGTGAAGTCGTAGCCAGTTAAGTTAAGGCAAATGATTCCATTACCCAACTGCTTAAAACGTAAGATGATCCATGCGTCGGACGATCACGTATATAGCTCTGTGCTATTGCCACCAATGTCAAATATCCGCTTCACATAACATGATTATTAATAGTCCAAGATTTCGTGCAAGAAAACTTTTATTTAGATTTACATAAAAAATTGCAGATAACCAATGAAAAAAAAACTACAATTTCAAAAAGTGATTAATACAAGCCTTATATCTATGCCATTAGCGATTTAAATTTCTTTAAACAAAATACTTTGTAACTAAACATGTTTTAACATCTGCGGCGCGTGATATATTTGAATGTATTCATTGTCTAGCACATGTTTCTTGTGCATATTTTAGTGTACAAAATCTAGTTCGTAGTTCACTTATACAATGATTCCTGTCGTAGAAATTTCAATATTTGTTATGCAATATTTCTTGTTACGTAGTAATTTATTCAATGTAACACATTTTAATATGTACCTTTTTATCTAGACACTACAACGGAGCAACTACAGTGGCCCTCCAGTGACCAGACACTACAAAGCCTAAATTATTTACGTAACAAATAAACATTTTTTATATAATTGTTATAGTGTTGTCATTTATGTTCTTCATATTTATGTATGATATTTATATTGCCATTTTCCTTTAAATATTGATGATGAAACATATGTATTTATTTCATATTAAAGAAATTAAACGACAATAATAGGATTACAAAACAAGGTATTTAACAAGATAATATACAACGTGATTTACCTATCATATTAAAGGAGAGCAGTTGGTTCTCGATTGTCATCATATTATTTTCAAATAATCAGCCATAGCGTGGACATAATGCCGGCGGCGAACAGATTGCCAGCTGGCGCAGTTCATTAACCCGAAAATGGCACGACTCGCGCCATGTCCGCTAGGACACACATAGCTTTCGTAAATATTTCTCAACTTTCGATTACATTTACTCAGCAGTCAATGAATATCGTCTTTTAATATTACATTTATATTTTATATATGATCTCCATATTTAAAGTTCTTGAATATTGAAGGTGACTCATCAGTATATTGCTTTTAAATTTTTAAATCCCGAAGTTTAATAACTTTTTAGTATGAGTACATATCGTTATCTTATTTACTTTTATTTATATTGCTAGTTATAAAAAAAAGAAGAACTTGACGATTATATCACAAGTCCATAGGCCAATTATTTGATATCCGTTTGTGTCATGTATAGAGATTAAACATCAATAATATTTATATCACTTTAAGTACAGATAATGATAAGAGTTACTAACTGCCAAACATGGATATGGAGTAATTAAAAAACAAACACCTAATAAATAAATAGACATGATATATATTATCTATAATTATTATAACAAAAAAATGAGTTACAACTGGCACATAAAACTACTTTTATTACTTGATCAGTGTGGTTTCATTGGCTACTTTTGCTTATACCAAAAAGCTTCAATAGGACACAGTTTTGATATTTATTTTACAAGAGCATTTTAAGAATAATAATTTGCTTTGAAATAATAAATTGGATTACTCTTGTAAAATCGACAAAAAAAAAATCTTGATAAAATAAGTGACTCATATCTTCATGAGAATTTCAAACAACAATATAATATAACCTTCTAAAAAAAATTATAAACTAATTAAAAAATAGATGCTGTAGTAAAAAAAATCGAAATTATATATTTTAATTAAACGGGCCATTGAAAAGATTTTAGTTTCTATATTATTTATACCACCACTGAGTACTTCCTAAATTATTAGATTCGTTTAATTAAAATAGATTTTGGTGATGACAATTATGACCCAACAAGCATTAGAGGTGTGCTCATCCTGAGAATAGCGCCAAGAATCGTGGCATGCCGTTTTTTCTTTATGCAAAGACGTAATCACGCTTCTGAGTGCAGCAGGAGGCAGTGGTCAATTACATTCTTTATCGAAAATAATTAGAATTAAGAAAGAATTACTAATTATAAAACGCACGGGCAACCTAGCGGACATGGCGTGGATGGCGGCTTCACGGCGTGGACTACGTCAATTGGCTGGCCATACGTTCGTTGCCATCGCATCCACGCATCATTTATTTATTAGAAAATTTAGTCAAACACAATAAAACAACTATGATGACAACCATAGGCGTATCTAGGATTATTTTCTACTATGGTCTAGTGCCCACCCTAGAAAATAATCCTGGGGTGGGCAACTGACCATCCTGGGGTGGACAATAAACCACCTTGGGTGGGCACGAAGATTACGATGACGACGACAACGGAGAAACGATTGCTCACCTTTATTATCGTCAGTTACTCAACAGTCAAAGATTTGAATTATTATAAATTAGTATATCATTTCAAATACTTTTAATACTACCACTTTATTAAATTGAAATAAAGCATTAAAGAATAATGTTCTTCATTGTTCTTTAATGCGTTGTTTAAAAGTATAAGAAAATGGCAACTTAATAAAAATAAAATGTAATAGTTATGACTTATGTATGTATATCTTAAGATTATCTACAGGCAAGTCGTATAATCCCATATACCAATATCATTTTAATACTCAAAATTTGATATCTTAGTACGATATGTTATGTTCTACGACATATTTATTACACATAACATATATAAGATTCTAGATATCATGTATTAATTTCATATTTCTGACTTCAAAGTAATCAAAAAGTCAGATGTTTATTATTTAAAATGCGCTGATAAACTATTTATGGTGGACATAAGATTTCAGTTTTAGCAAGTCATAATTTTACAATTGATATCGAATATTAGATAATATATCCAATACCTTTAAAAGGCACAACTGTGACAATTTTGCAATAAGCCATGATTTATATAAATCTGATGTCTGACCCAACCATTAGGCCTTTTCGTAGTATATTCACTAACTGCAGACTCAATAGCGGACGTTTGGATGCTACCATCTGCCTGGGATCCTATTGTAAATAAAATCAAGTCAAGCAATAAGCACAACGCTGCAAGACATTAAAATACTATACGTAGTTATCCGTAGATTGGGTCAAAATAATGTTCAAGATAACGGTATAGTGTTCTACCAGTGACCATCAACGCTGTAAGCATCGGGTAGTAAATTTACATAATAAACCACATAGTAAAATTCGTAAAGCTGTTTCACTTAAAATGATTATCCCGTAAAAATACATTTACCAACTACTAAGTGCAGACGTATTCAGCTAAGTACGAAGTTGATTTAGATTCATAATTATTTATCATACGCCTGGCAACAACAAAAAAAGAAAAACAAATGAACTATTTAAATGAATACTGCAGTTAAAGTAACAAAAACAACATAAAAATGATTGCTCGATGATTACTGAAAGGGGCTTTCTATACAAACCCCTGAATCAGCATTGGCTTTGCAATTTTTTTCTAAATCATCTTTTTCGCCTGCGAGACTCAAAACTTTTGAATTTCAGACGAAAAAGTAGGGTTTGTCTATGGTATAGAATTACTAACATATCTGAAGCAATTTTGAGCTTCTTTCTTTTTGCTGAAAAGGTAATTTCATCGAGAAATTTTATTATATTAATTTTTCACACTTTTATTGTAGAACAAAAAACCGATAAAAATTAAACTTACCCTATAGTGGACGAAATATTGCCTTGTTTTATCTTCTTTACTCGAGTGCAAATTGTGTAAAGATGCGACCATCTAAATAAAGAGGAAGAATTATGTCAACGAAAACTATGTTCCAAGTTTATTGATACCTCTTATTTGGATGGCGAGCCAAATTATAAGGCCAAGGCATTATTAGTCTCTCTCTCTCTAACTTACCTTGGCCGGCTCCGATATGGGTAAGACGCTTCCAGGTGGTAGAGCATAACATTTTTTCACAGGTTTTGCGGCACTTCTACGTCCGCGCTCGGCCGAGGAAGTACCACCACCCTTTCTAAAGTCTGCATAAAATAAATTATGCATGACTTTTGGTCTACCCTTTTCTTTCCCTACTCCTATCCCCTTCAAATTCCTAATCCCGACCCAATCCTATCCAATAAACCAATTTTATCTAATTTTCCAGGTCGACAACGCACTGGCAACTCTCCGGAAGTTGCACGTGTCTATGGGCAACGGGATCCCTTATTATCAGGTGAACTTTCTGTTCGTTTGTCTTCCTTTCCATAAAAAAAGAAAGCCTATGTCGGGTATTATAGATTTTGGAAAACTTAATGAAAAACTATTGGTGATGCCTATTCTATACTCATATTACAGACATATTAGATCAATTCGGGTATAGCAAATATTTTACCACCCTCCATTTAGGGTCATTATTCTATCAAGTTTGTAATAAAGAACCAGATGTAGAAAAAACAGATTGTAGCTTTCCGGGTGTTCTTGAATTTTCAGGACATTACCAGTTCAATAGAAGGTGCTTTGGCCTTAAGAATGCACCTTCTGCCCTTATGAGACTTGTGAATAATGGCACTTTCAGTTTTGCAAGTTATTATACTGCTTCAGGTATTTAGATAACGTGGTTATATTTGGAAACGAACTGCTATCACATATGTCAAAACTAAGATTAGTCTTTCAAAAGTTACTCAAACATAATTTAAAGTTACAGCCAGATTAAAGTGAATTTTTTTGTAAAGAAGTACAGTATTTAGGTTGTGTGATAAACAATAAATGAGTGAAACAAATCCCTTAAAAGGTGTAACGCATATTGAAATTTCTAGTTTTCAAAAATCCTAAAGATGTCTAGTATTTTATAATACTTGTCGGTTATTATAGGCGATTTTTATCGGTCGTTACCGAAACCATTAAATAGGAAAGGATAGCTAAAAGGATATCGTGACTGACTGCATTAAAGGCATTAGAAAAGTCTATCAAAATCATTATAGTATAGTATAATGATCGGCGAGTGGTGGATTATTGATTTTGGGGAGTGAACGGATTGCGCCAGTTTGAAGAGAAACATTCACTATCCAAGGAAATTAATGACATGGGTAATAGTAGGAAGAATATGATCAAGGATGGGAATTATCATCTGTCTGCCAATTTTATCACATTCAACTACGTTGTATTTAATGACAAGAATCGTTTTCTTGATTTCTTCAAAAGATATCGGAGAAAAATGAAAAGAACCTAAATGAGGGCACGTCCAACCATTAAAGTAAGAAACTGTGTGAGTAGTCGTTAGAAGATCGATCAAAGAAGTGGTAGAAAAATGGTGATTTAAATCATCTATCTTAATTGATATAGACCATGAGTCCCAAGAAACTTTCATATCGGCAGGAGTTGAAGCGATATACTATCAAGAATGAAGCGGCGTTTAGCTTTATATACCATTTGATTGCACCAATTTTTACCTAACTTATATAAAAACCAGCGCTCTTCAGTACGTTGCTTTTTGAAAGTCCAAAAAGCACGATCCCTTCTTCTCAAAGCTATTCGAAAGTGATGAGTCACCCACGGTGCAGGAGGACGCCTTAACTTAACAGCCTTAACGGGTGCATGAACATAATATAAATTTATGATCAAAGTGTTAAACAGGTAAACTTTATTACTGATGGCATTCACCTCAGTTAACGGCTTCCAGTCAATTTTGGCCGCATCGTTAAAAAGTTTGCCTAAATTTGTTTCGGCGCAAAAACGCACGTGTGAAACCTTGTATGATATGTAGGATAAAAAAATGAGGTCATGATGGGAAAATTCAGGAGCGAGATGTTGTCCGTGAAAATAAACCATTGAAGAAGTAAACTGGGCTGTCTATAAATTAGTCAGAAATAATAATATGTAATCAGGTAATATGTAATCAGTGTAATCAGGTGGTATGGGCAGCTAAACGCCGATATATCCACAGTAATATGGATAATTGTTCGCCAACTGATGTGTGGAAATTTCTTCATTGGTTTGGTGTTGGTAAGTCTTTTGGAAAGTTCGCTTGCGGTCCTACTGTGTCTACCGATGATCTCAACAAACATTTTATCTCTATTTGTAAAATGGACCTTGCAATTCGTTATCGATCTATAGCTTATATAGCTTCAATCTCATCTCCACAGATCAATGATTTCCATTTCCTTCCTGTGGATGAGAATGAGGTTATATGTAATGAGAATAAGGTTGTATGTAATGTCTGTCAACCCTGATAAATGCCAGGCAATGTTAGTGGGAAGGTGAGATTGTTGGCTAAATTTGATTTCACAAGTATACCCTTCGTACAGTACAACAATCAAATAATTGATTGGGCAAACTTAATAAAAATCCTAGGACTCTTTATGGACAACCATATGTGTTAACCATAGGTCAGCCATAAAGTTTTTGCTGCTCTACGAACTCTATCTATTTATATGAAGAATAAAATAAGAAAATTAAATGGTTTATAGTTTATTTCTCTCTCTTACAAAAAATATATAAAAGCTTACAATTATTGGGCAAAAATACATAATTTGTGTATATTACATATATTTTTTGTAGAGACTGGTGGCAGTACTAGGATTACCTGTGCTACAGACACTAGGCGTCCACTCCGCACAAATTTGTATATTTGGTACGCATTTCTTACAAACATTAATTAAGAAAAAGTAAGTAAGACAATAATTAAGATTATGATTAAGATTATTTAAGCATTAAGTAAAAAGTAATCAGTTACGTTAGTGGATGAAAGTATAGTATGTACATATGTTATAATGAATAATAGTGTGTAATAATGTATGAGTGTGCTGTATGTACATATATATAAGTGTGTACGTTCTAACATGAATGTTCGTGTTTCCGTTTATGGGGTTGTTCTTACAATTGCCTCAATTTATTCATACTTTTTGTGAAACTTTTTTACTTGTTAAGTGAACGTATTGTTAGCGATTGTTTAGTGATTATATAGATATGGCCGAAGAAAACATAATATTTTTAGCAAAAGCTGTTCGGAATCCTTGAGTGGCGCACACAATGCCGTTACGTCTAACTTTTGATAGCTTCTTGATTTCTGATGGGATTGTGTGGTATTTTGCAGTGTTATTTTTGTACGATTTGAAGTACGAATAGTTTCCGAATTGATAACACATTCCATTCGTTGTATAAGTCTTCGGTGGGAAAGAGGTAGTGGTGATATATTGCTACTTTTAAGATAGCTCTTTGTACTACCTCTAGTCATTTTAAATGAGATTTGGCTGCGCCACCCCAAGAACAGATGCAATAGCTAAAACTAGATTGACTATGTAATATTTTTATGATCTTGAATAAAACATTGTTTGAGATCTTCAGCGTTTATTTTCTAATTGTATTTTTATGTAGTACAACTTCTTTAGTATTATATTAATATATCTTATCTTAACTTTATAATAGTGTACGTCCTTCCCGTACATTTACAAAATCCAAAAGAGTGCAAGAGAGATAGCAGATGTTAGACAATAGACATAAACTACGTTCAGTTTCTACTACAGACAAAGAGCGTAGTAATCTGTTCGAATAACGTTAAAGTCTGCAAATTGTCGATGATTTTTAAACATAAATATTAGTTTTCGAGCACGTGCCGTTAATTGTTCAGTATTTGGCTAAAAATTTATGTTTTGGTCAATAATAATGCCGAGGTATTTTGTGGTTAAAACCCATTCAATTTTAAAACACCGACAAGAAGTTCCTACGGTTAAATCGCTACAAGTATGTGCTGTCAGAGTAAATTTTTTTATATGTTGGTAGGGACATATTACGTATAACAAATGAAATATATTTTGTTTTATCAGCATCAATTTTAAGTAAAATAAACCTTTGGAGAGTTTTCTTACACCATCTGACGCGGGCCGCCTTATGATCATCGATAAGCAAATGCGGGATCCATCGGCAAACTAGCTTTCTCACACCAAGTTTCTCATGCAAGATCTTTTAAATGGTTACCCTTAGATGGATATTAACACATCTATCGCCCGATATGCTACAGACAGTCCACAGATAAGAGGTTTCATCATAAAACTCCTCAAAACATTGAACTCGGCTCTCCGAAAGTTGTAAAATATTATAGCACGAACGTTCTTCTTTGAGAGATTCATTTTTGGATGTGACCTGAAAGATTCAAAATAACGCTGTGACTAAATAATTGCATCACTCCTAATTTTTTAATTTTTATACTACTCTAAATTGTAAGATAATTGAGCAAATCTAAATTCAAGATTAGCGGAAAAACCTTTAACGATAGAACTTAAAAGATATGCCTAATATCAATAGGTCTGCCTCAGGGATTGAATCTTTTCTATTCCTAGACTAGGAGGACAGAAAATGACGACGGAAATGCACTGTGATGGACTGCCAGCCAGCGAGGTGGTATCGATGGTATTTGGTGGGTTGTCGCGTCGTACAA
>JAOCPS010652403.1:0-10800 GCA_025505425.1 Graphium colonna | reverse complement strand
AGTTGCTTCTCAGTACATATTTGAAAACTTAATTTATGTTCACAAACACAAAAATGTATTTCCAACTCAAAATGATGTACATAATGTAAATACTAGAAACAAACATATATTAATTCTTCCTGTAACAAGACTGACGAAGATAAATAAATCTTTTTTGGGACAATGTATACGTTTTCACAACAAAATCCCAGAAAACATTCAAAAATATTCCGTTCATAAATTCAAGAAAAGTGTTAAGGAACGTTTGTGTGTTAAAGGTTATTATAATATTAATGATTAATTAAATGATAACACACCCTGGTAATGAACTGCTCGCTCTAGGCTTTTGACTTTACACTTTGTAAATATTTAATTGTCTGTTCTTACACATTTATTAGAAAATATTGATAAAAAAGGATTAGTCCCGCTGAGTTTCTTACGCCGGTTCCTCTCAGTGGCTTTTGTTCCGAACCGGTGGTAGTTTTTTTTATGACAATCAATAAGCAAGTGATATTTATTTATTGATTTAAAACTTTATTGTAACACCTTACAAAAAAAATAAAGTTACAAAGGGCGAACTTAATGCTTAAAGGCATTCTCTTCCAGTTAACCCGTAACGTAACCCTGATATCACTTCTATATTGAATGAAGATATTTTGATTTTGTTTTTTATTTCGTTATAAAATTTTTAAATACACACATTTTATGATTAAGGCGTGAAACTGTTACACACACAAAATCACTTACAAGTTTATTATATAAAGTATCTTTATTTTCATCTTTCAGGACTTGAAGAAACTTCTCGATGAATCTAAACAAGGAATCATATACTTCAGTATGGGATCCAATTTAAAAAGCAGAGATTTACCCGAAAATATGAAACGTGAACTTCTATCAATGTTCGGAAAGTTGGAGCAAACCGTTCTGTGGAAAATGGAAGACGACATGGAAGACGTTCCTGGCAACGTACATCTTTTGGAATGGGCGCCACAAGAAAGCATTCTAAGTACTATTATTATCATATAGAATTGAATGAATATTTTTAATTATTACATAGCATTTGAGCGAACACTGTTTAATATTGATAATGTCAAATTGTCCTCCCGCGAAAAACAATCTAAGAGCTGTTTGCTCTGTAAATTTTGAACTAGACGTCCATTCTTCACTTCACTTGTGCAAAATTTCTAAGAAGAAATTGCTTAAAATATTAAATGTTTAAATGTGACACAATATCTTCTTCCTCCTAGCCTTATTGCCAAATTACTTGGGTCGGCTTCTAATCCAACCAAATATTACCTGAATATCATTTTTTATACAGAGCGACTGGCATCTAACCTCCGTAACCCAAACAGATAAACTGTATTCGAAGGCTGGATATTTGAAGGCACTGACGTCCTTTTAACGACTGCCAAAGGTGTTATTGACAACTAGCACCAATTTTACATGCCCATCCGATGCATAAATCATCTTTTCAGGCAATCGGGTGATCAGCCTGCAATGCCCTGACCGAACCAAGAAACAACAACACCTAGTCGTTGTCCCCCGCGTAGTTCGAACCCACGACCTACGGTTTGTAAAGCAAGCATATATAAAACGCCATGGTAGTATGTGTCACTGCAATTAAACTGCATGTATTTCTGATGCATATTTTAATAAATATATATATATATGTTTATAATAAGCTCGTTTAGAACTGAGTCGATTTTGAAATAAGTTGAAATAAAAATACAAAAATATGGTAATTTTATTATTAACGATCTTACTTCTGATTAAATAAAATATTATACTCCTAAACAGAATTTGCAGAATAATTCAACCAAAATAATTTTTACAGTGCATCCAAACCTCATCCTCGTTATAAACCAAGGCGGTCTACTATCGATCACAGAAGCCACTCATCATGGAGTGCCCATGGTTTCGATACCCATATTCGGTGATCAGTTTGTCAATGTCGACCTGATGGTGCAAAGAGGCTGCGGACTGAGGATTGATTTCTCAGCTGACTTGCCGAAGCAGATCAGGGGTGCCATTAATGAGATATTAAGCAACACCAGGTGAATATTTTTTTTTTATTTAAACGCACTATTTACACTGCCTAAATGAATAGAAATACTATTTATTGACATAATTATTTTAAAAAATATATAATTACTGATAAACTCATACCTTATTAGCAAAAAAGTAACCTTTTCGAAGCTTTCACGAATTGAATCGCCGAATTTTTACTTGTTAAAATTTTGCATAGTAAGAAAGCAGTCACTTGTAATTCTCCAAGAATGAGCCGCCCATAGATTGAAAATATTTTGCAATGAAAATTCGTCGGTTTTAAAAAAAATACACAGATATTACTAAACATAATAAAAACGAGCAAAGTTCAATTTGAGTTCAAACCGCCTTTTTTATTAGACAAACAGAAATAAAACCTTTGTTTTTGACTCATAAAATATTTTCTCAAAAATTTAAATATTAGAAATATCTAACTTTCTAAGAGAGTTGAATATTTTCTCAAAAATGCTACAGTTATTTCAATTTCATTCGACAACTATGATTTTACTTCAAATGCAGCATTTTTGTTCGGTAGAGAATACGGGTCTTAATAAGCCTAGATGCCCGATACATTGTTTTTTGTTCCCATGCACTCTTCAAGCTTAATAACTATAAAATAATAAATAAAAAAATAAAAATACATTTATTAACGGAAACGAAAAGTAACAATATGGAAAGTACCCGTTGGCACCACACTAGGCAAACCTGTCCTGTGGTAACCAGCTACGATTACCATATACGACGATGTAAGTTTTCCGTCGGTTGAACATCATGACATACAAACATTGTTCATTTAGCTTATCAGCACCTTTTACAAAACAATTCGACATGGTACATGAATAATAAGTTTAACACTATGTATTTATTATTATAATGCGATGATTCATGTGATTATATACAATATATTATTTAATAGTCAAATTAGCGGAGTTGTTGTGCATAGCATGAATATTAATACAAAATATGAACAAATTGACATGTAGTTTAGACTTATAAGTAGGTTTTTCTACTATATGTATTATATTACACAAATTAATTTTGAGCTTCCACAAAATCTTTGTTTATAACTGTTAATATCATACAAATTTGTTTTCAGCTATCGTACGAACGCCAAAACTGCTTCTTACGTATTCCAACGACGTTTAGCTTCGCCCAAAGAAGAACTTCTCCATTGGATCCAATTGGTGATGGACACCGACGGCGCTTCCTTCCTCAGATCACCAGCTCGAGACATACCGATAATGCAGAGACTACATTTCGATGTGTTACTTTTGATTGTACTGTTTCTATGGTTCCTGTCAAAGGTTGTAAATGTAATTAAAGTGCATTTCATTAATTCAGAAGGTGATGAAGCTGCTACAAAGAAAGATGATTGAGAATTTCGGGACAATACGACTAAGACAGTACACAGTCTAAACAAATCATGCACACATACACACATACATGACACATAAATAATGTGTGCATTGTTATTTTCATTTGTGACACGACAATTACACAACTATCTTTTTTAAATGTGATACATAATAAATTTTATTTATGATTTTTGTCTGATTTTCTATCCTAGTCTTCCTCCTAGCCTTATTACCAAATTACTTGGGGTCGGCTTAATCTTTTACACGAACGATGACTGAACGACAGATATCTAACCTCTGCAAACCGAAGGGATAAACTGTATTCGACGAATGGATTAGTTGTCAGGATATTTGAAAGCACTTATATCCTTTAACGACTGTCAAAGTTGTTCTTGACAACCGGGACCGACGTTTTACATGCCCATGTTACGCATGAATCATCTTTCTTATCAGGCAATCGGGTGATCAGCCCGCAATTCTCTAACCCAACCAAGAAACAATAACGCAAAATTATCCCACGTTATCCCCTCTCGGGGTTCGAACCTACGAC
This sequence comes from Graphium colonna, assembly GCA_025505425.1. Lineage (NCBI taxonomy): Eukaryota > Metazoa > Arthropoda > Insecta > Lepidoptera > Papilionidae > Graphium > Graphium colonna. The sequence continues at coordinate 6,870 of JAOCPS010652403.1, read as the reverse complement.
TTCCGGTTTATAAAGCAAGTGCCCATTCTACTAAGCTACGGAGACTTTCCTGTCTTAGTATGATCTTATATGATGTTATTTGCCACTTGTGTTTAATTTATTGTAATAAAATAAATACTTTTCGATATGTATAAAACTCCCAAATAATATTACTTAAGTAAATATGAAAGTGAATTTTCACCTTTCTATGTTTCACTGCCACTTCTCAACCATTCAAACGACCAGTGTGATTTTTTCATACAATTAAAAAATAAATGAATGTATTAAGCTTGTACATTTATAAGAGCTACCCTGGACATGTCGCTCCTTACAGAAACGGTAATAAAAACAAAGGAGTTCCGTACTTTTTTATCTTCTTATACCAATCTATCTTTAAATTGTATTCCTATTATTTTTTTACTTCGATATCTCGGTATAATGAAAGAAGACGCTTGGGAAATCAGCTGTTCGATTACTGAGTTAATAAATGTTGGGTCGGATAATACGTTTCAGTACAATACCTAGCTCATGATTCTAAATATGGGGGTGATTGCTTTTCAGCTTCCTAATAATTGGAAGGAAAGTTAGTGGTAGGGCATAACATCATTATACAGCTTTTGTTAGATTTACGGCCACGCTCGCCCGAGCTCGTTTGTTTTCCTTTCAGATTTCAAACGACTTACAATAAAGCTTTCGTCACACAATTTTGGAAAAGTTATTCTGAGTTAAAACAGAACTATAAAACCGATTTTATTAAAACCCTCCACTAATACCCACCACCCCGAAAACATATACTTTAAAATGAAAAATAGAATTTTTAAAATCGGTCCATAATTGGCGCAAGCTTTTTATCGTATTTCAAAATTTTCATTTGAAAATATATAGTTACGAGGTATTACGCCGAAAATAAGTCAAATATTGTCTTTTTTAATTAAAAATAACTGAAAAATTCGTATCATGAACGTTCACTTCTATGTTGTTTGAAGTCGATTTTACTCTATCCTGTGAAAATATTTATTATTTAAGATTTAAAGTATTTTATAAAATTATATTACTTCTCATAATGTAAAACAAAAAAGAAGAACACTATCTATTATTTTAACCGACTTTTAAAAGGGAGGAAGGTTCTCAATTCGAATGTTTATAATGTTTTTTTTTAATATACGAATATGTTCACGTATATCTCCGTCATTCATGAACTGATTTAAAAAAATCTTTTTTTATCTTTTATATCTTTATGTTTTTACAGAATGGCCCCATATTTTTTAGAAAAATCAGTTCAGTAGTTTTTTTGTATTTTTGCGCGTATCTCTGTCATTTACGTATAATCGTCATAATTATTTTTTACATATCATAGAGTTTAGAACATTCTTCGTTGGTAGTCCCATAGAATTAAAAAAATATCCGATCACTACTTTGTTTTTTTTTTAAATAAAAATAACAAAATTTAGGAATATTCGCATATATCTATTATATCATATATAAATTTCTAAACTGATTTGATTTTTTTTATCTGATAAAAAAATTAACGACCTCCACGATAGTCCTATAATTTTTTTTATAAAAAATTGTATTTACGGTTTATTTTTAAAATCAAAATAACGAAAAAGATATGTTTCAAAAGTATACATTTAAGAAGTTTTCTATGAAAATAAATTAGTATTTCTTATCACGTATTTAGTTAATTTCTTGTCATTTTTGCATTTTTACCGATATTTCAACCCAAGCTTTAAGCTAACATATGTAGATTCGAGCGCAAAGATGAATTGAAACATATATAAAAAATAACAAGAACTTAGGAACATAATAATTTTAATTACGTTTTAATGTCGTAAATCAAAATTGAACACACACAGAAAAGTAAAAGTTATTTATGTGTACAGTGGGAAAAATAAAAACTAATGCAACAAATATAATTTGTTTAGATTCCAGCAAACTCTCCAGGGTGCTTCCTCCCATCAGTTTTCGTTTCACTAACTTTTCTCGTTATTACCCTCTGAAATTGGAAAATAAAAGACTTTTGATAAAGCGAAAAATCTGATTTCAGATATAAACTCATTAAAAAAAAGTCATTCCGTTGCAATAATCTGTCGGTCGTCAAACTTATTCTCTATCGATACCTCTCGGTTTCCCTTATTTGTAAGTGAGCTACTAAATCCATTTTATTTAATGAAATTCAAAAACTGAAAAGTTGGACTTTAGAAATAGATACGGATAAGCTTTTGATTATCTTTTACGTTTTGGGAGGGTGAAATGGGGCGATGAAATTTGAATGAAGGCAAGGAGTTTAAAAAATCGTCTTAAAAAAGTATTGTTACTTTTCAGGCAACAACAACAGACGACAACAACATAATGTTGTGCTTACCTTTAATTTAAATATATGCATGATACTGTACTTCATAGTTTTAAGAAATGTTATGTTTTGTATGCTTTTAGTTGGTAAGCCTGATTTAAAAAAATCAATCGTTTATGAAGTTTCGAGTTTATCTGCAAAGTAAAAAAGTGGTTCCACCACAGCTCGTGGAAAATTGAGTTTGGGGTAGCCAGCTTTGGATAATATAGGTCATTGGCCTAAAGAGTTAGGAACAATTTAATGGTGGTAGAGCATATCATCCTTTCACAGCTTTTGCTGCACTTTTACGGCCACGCTCGTCTGAAGTATCAGCACCCTTTACAAAATCGGCATAAAATAAACTATACATGACTTTTGCCTTTAACCAATCTTATCCCCTCCAGATCCTTAATCCCGACCCCATCATATCCAAAAAACCTATTTAATCCAATTTTACAGATGTTGCGTGTGTCCATGGGCGACGGGATCACTTACCATTAGGTGAACCGTCTGCTCGTTTGTCTTCCTCTCCATAAAAAAAACATGACATATTTAGGACGGTGAGAAAATAGAAAACAAGTTTATTTTGAAAGGAAATTCCAAAAAACCGACTTCGAACGCCTTGGAAGTGTTCTCGCGAACTAAACCTTTTTTGTGAAAATTTTATGGGACTATTTCATAAATATATTCTTTAAGAAAAATAATTTTATTTAAATCAGTTCATAAAAAACCGTGATTTGTGCAAACATACCTTAAACAAATAGAATTATCCGATTGAGAACGTTTATCTCTTTGAAAGTCTTATTAACAAGTTTATTTTCACAGAAAATTGCAAAAACCGACTTCAATCGCCTTAAAAGTGTACATTTGAAACACATCTCCCCCGTTATTTTGATTTTAAAAACAAACTACTAATCCGATTTTTATAAAAAAAAATGTGTAGGACCATTGTGGAGGTGTACACTATCAGATAAAAAAATATTTTTCGAATCAGTTCATAAGTTGCGGAGATATTTGCGAACATTCCAAAGGTTTGTTATTTTTATTTGAATAACAATTTCCTTATAATGAAAAATTCTCCATCATGTAAAAAAAGTAATTTTTGAAATTGGTGCATAAATAACGGAGATACACGCAAAAATACCTAAAATAAATTTTGTTATTTTGATTTAAGAGAAAAACTACTGAAACGATTTTCCTGAAAATTTTATGAGACTATTTAGAAAAAACACTCCATGAGATAAAAAAGAATTTTTACATCGATTCATAAATTGCGGAGATATGCGCGAACATACATAAAAAATATAAACATTTGAATAGAGTATCTTCCTCCTTTTTTGAAGTCGGTTAAAAAGTAAAAGCCAACCAGTATCCTCGTAGCCAAGTGCACAGACCCAGTCAAGTGGCCTTATAAGCGACCAAAACTATATGTGTGATGTAATCTATAGATAATAAAAGGATAAAATGAATATAACAGCGTATATCTGAACGTAGATTGTACAAATCGCTCTTCAGTTTATTTCGACTATAAAATCAGACTCTCCACCGGTGTAGTGAGCATTCAGTATGAAAACTAGAAATGGTAACGAGCGCCGCGATACGGTCGCTCTCGTCGTAAAAATAACCCTTTCTATCCTAAACCATAAAGTTTATTACGACGGATAGGGCCCAGCTTTATAGGCGTCCGTAAAATAATGCGTCGAACAAACGGATGTTAGATATAATTGCTAAAGTTCAGAAACTTTTTGCACGATGCTTTGGTAACAAATGTTTAGCAGCGCCATCTATTGATAGGTTAATTCATAAATTTTAACAGAATTCAAAAAGGAGGCGCTATTTTAATACGAAGTTTCTATTTTTATGTATGTTCCGGTACGTATATCCGCCGATTATGAACTGAATTAAAAAAAAATATTTTTCTATCTACAATACTTCCAAAACGGTCGCGTAAAATTATTAGAAAAATCGGTTCAGTTGTTTTAAAACAAAATAACCGAAAAAACTTGTTTTTAAATGGACACTTTTAACGCATTTTAAGACGGTTTTTGTAATTTTCTGTCAAAACTATTTTGTAAATAAGATAAAAGAGATTTTAAATTAAACAATATAACGAATTTTATCCCCATTAATTTTATTTAAATTTTTATCACTCGACATTTGGAACCCTTTACAGCGATCATGGTCGCGGTAGGACTAAGGTGTTCGATGTCCTGATGTTACTTGCCATATATTTAACCTCGACATTGGGTGGAGCAAAAAATCAAAATTCTTTATCAATCGTTTTCAAATTTGTTCTCAACTTCAAAACCTAACCCGGTGGATGTTTACAGCGGCTATAACGTATCCACATATTTATTTGTAAATAATAATTTCACTGTATTTAGTGTAGTTTGCTTCCAAATAATTTTACGTAAACCTTAGACACAACAAGGCGTAGACGGCTCTGCCAGTTTATTTATGCAGATGAAAGACGCGAACTAGACGCTCATTTCAAGGATAGTGACTTTTTCTTCTTTGGGTGCCTCTCCGACTACTGAAGGTTGGTCAGTTTTTGATTAAAGTTTCTGTCTCTCGCGAGGCTTAACAGTTGGGCGGCACTCGCAATTCCCGCCCACTCCCTAATATTGCATAGCCAACATTTTTTTAAGCCAAACCAAGACACGTCTTTTTCCGGCAACTTTGCCCATTATAATAAGTTGTAAGAGCTCGTATTTATCGTGTCTCAGTACGTGGCCCAAATATGGAATTTTTCTTTTTTTTTATAGTTTGCCAAAGTTCGCGGTAACATTTGATTTGATACAAGACGATACAGGAAAGGATAGTGACTACCACCGCCAAACTTTCAAAATATCAAAAGCGTGGCAGGTTTCAAATTTCTCATGTGATTGAGCATTTCTTCGATATAGCTCCTTTCTGTCGTTATGCCATAGTTTCAATGACACTACAGCTTCATCGTGAGCATCGAACCTGTTCCAAGTCTAGGAAAGTGTCTAGGAAAGTCATGGCGTCGTTGCAACTGTCGTTCACTGTCTCCTACCGATTTTCATATGCCTAAAGGACACATCGCTCCAAGCATTTGTGAGGAAATTAAAACCCCAGACGATCGGAGCCTTATTTCTTAAATCCTGGATGTCGGTACGGAACGATATGTTGAAGTCTAACGTAACCCCGATATACTTGTCTTGTTTTCCCTTTGGCACATATATGTCTTATCTTATACCATTCATGTTTTACCTCGCTCTTTTCTGTTTGTTACTTAAAAATACGTTTTATTAAAACCTATTTAAAAACTATTTTTATTTGAAAGAACTCTTTTAGATGAGTCAAAGTAAATAACAGATGTTTAGAATCGGACAATTTTTTCTATGACAATAATTATTTGATTTTAACGCCATCTACTTTATTCTATTTAAAACTTGGTACATATCTTGCGGCGTCGCTACTTCTGTGGCTAGAAGATAACGTTGATAACAACAGATGACGCTTTAACTTACGCATTAAAAACTATTAACGTTTATTAATATAACTGTATTTACTCAAAATTAATAAAAAAAACTAGAGGTCAGATGTATTTCATTTTGTTTCGTTATGTAGATATAATGAAACCAAATTAAAATTATCATTATTTGTTAATCGTGTCTCCTTTGGGCAGTATGTTTTTAACTTGTACAATTTCATTTTACATGTAATCCAAAGTTATTGGTTCAGGTAAAGCAATAACCTTTCAATTGAATTAACTAAGCCATTATTTTTATTTTCTTTTAAAACACAGTGCTTCTTCCGTCAGCAATAAAACATTACAGTTAACGTTTTCGACAACAGATGGCGCTTTAAGGCGATGTTAATTTTTATAATCAAGAAGAGAAACACATTTGTAATATTTATAAATATTTATATTTGAACTTGACATTGATTGACATGATTAAACAAAGTACTAATTTCTTTAAAATATGAACTACTATAAGTTTAAGTAACTCTAATTAAATTTAGTTGAATATAAAAGGCATTTAAAATCATTTTAAGTATGAATAGTTACACGCAATGCTCAACGTGATTTAATAAAAAAAACCGACTTTTAATTAATTTAAATTTTAATGTAAAAGAGATATCCTATATCGATTCACGAAGAGATTAAGTTCGAGGAAACATTGTAATCACAATGAAATATTTTTCAGTAATCTACTTAAAATTCTGTTTCTGTCTTGCTCAGGGAATTGCTTGCAGAGCAATTTTAAATTACGCAGAGGGCGCTGCATAACTTTGCTTATTAATTATCCTTAAGTGCTATCAACTTAGTCTGCTCGAATGTTACCATTTCGTTAGTAATATCAACTCATATAGTGTTGTGTGCAATTTTTTTACAATTTATTAAGAAAGTACAAAATTTATATGACGCCATTTGGTTCAACGGTTTTCACGACGATATGATTAACTAAATATATCTAGCTATAACTAAAGAAATCAAAGTACTTAACAAATTTGCGGCCACGCTCGTCCGGGGAAGTACCACCGCCCTTTATAAAGTTGGCATAAAATAAAGTATGCATGACTTTTGGGGA
>JAOCPS010651964.1:0-10802 GCA_025505425.1 Graphium colonna | reverse complement strand
CGGTGGTGCTTCCCCGGACGAGCGTGGCCTTAAAAGTGCAGCAAAAGCTGTGAAAGGATGTTTTGCTCTACCACCTTGATATTTTGTAGTGTTGAAGAAGTTGATTATCAAGTCAATCTTTCGTGTCACCGCGTCGTTTAACTTGCTGACAATAGGCGAGTGTGATATAATATTTTTACCAATTTATTTTGTTTTGGCAAAAAAAGAACACTAGGTTCATTTGAGACTACAAACTAATTCGTGCATTATATTTTCTTCGGGATTTTTTTTAGATTTGACCATACTTTAAATAATAAAATAATTCCGCTTAGCCATATTCTGCACCAGATACACCACAAAACCACAAAGTACTTGCGTATTGTAGAAAATTTTTGCTATCGGAAGTACGTGTCAACATTCGCGAGAGGAACGGTTTTTAGCGATCTTTTCGAATAATAATAATATAGTACTTTCATTTGCTTTATTTAAGAGTCTCATAACAGCTGAGAGATTCACTAAAGACATCAGCTATAGCTTACAATGAAAAAAAATTCCTAAGTTTCATAAATTTTCATATTTTGCATCTCCATTTCTAATTGAGACAAGCGGTTCTACTTAGTTAACGAACTCTCGCTGGACCGAGCTTTGGCATTTGAAATTTGCTTTGAGCTATTTCAATTTACAATAACCTAAAATCTTATTCTACTTTGGTAATAAATAATTTTGATACAATTTTTTTTGACAAATTAATTACCGAAAAAAAATGTTTACAGACAAAACGTAAAGTTATAACTGAATTAATATGTAACTTAGTCCCAAGCTTATTTAAATATTTTTTTACTTAAGAAAATACTATCTGGTTAATGAAAGAAATTTAGAATAAAGTAGAAAAATTGATAATAAAAAGAAAATTTAATAGTGGTAGTAGAGGCATTACGAGTGTTACAAAGCCTTTGGCGGAAGTACGTCTGTTAATTAAAAAATAATTTTCCAAGAAAAATGTTTATTGTATTTGGTTAAAGGTAGGGGATGATTTTTCTCTATCGTATGTAATGAATTTCCCTATTGCTGTAACTGTGTTGAATCTCGCTGCTTAAATAGTATGAAATGGATCATAATTGCGTATCCATGGGAGCCTCGCGTGTATTATTCATAAGTGCAAACAGCCTTCACCTCTACATACAGCGGAGTAGGGTTCAATAACAAAACCCAAATTGCTTTTTAATATTTTTCGGCAAATGCAAAACCCTTCAAAGAGTCTACCACAATACGAACGTCAACAAAACAACAAAAATAGTTTACGCTTTGTAATATTTTACTACAAATTTATATAATATACTTTTTATGTAATTAAAGAAATTAACAAATTGATTTTAAACTGAAAAATAAATGCCACGTTCAAATATTCAATACATTACTTAACGCGCTACAAAACATCATTTAACAAATTCTCCCAAACAAAACTCCGACATCAAGAGCCCGCGTGCGAATTTGTACCAATATTAAGGTACTTCAAGGTTAAGTTTGGTTTACCGCCAACTTACACATCCGTTGCTTTAGGTAATATAACTATTATTATGCCATAAACCAGGCATACGTTTAACGAACGTTCGTTAAAATATAAAATATTCTCCCAAGACTAATGTTTCCATGGCTTTCAGTTTGTAAGGCAAGAGCCCATACCACTACAGCGGAAGTAGTTTAATATCAAGTTCGAATAATTTTCTATGTTTGTATATTTCTTTGTAACCGTTATTTTAAGCTCAAATTGAATTGTTTTCCGTTTAAACCTGCTTTAAGAAAAGGAGATTATTAATTCGGTTAAAAAATATATACCTTCCCTCGGAACTACGTCATTTATTAACTGATTTCGAAAACTCTGTTTCATTTGTAAGACTATTTTTAAGATTGGTTACCTATTTTTCAATTTTGTTCAGTTTTTTTTTTTAAATAAAATAAATAATAAACATGTTATTGTTCCACGATTGTTCACTTTAAAGAAGTTTGAAGTCGGTTTGTACGTTTATGTAGTATTAGTAGTATTAGTAGTACTTAGCCGGGTCATCTTATACTTTTTAGTTTTTAAGAAAATAGATATGAAATTCTACTTGTTTATTTTAGATATCGCAGACAACGTTTTAGAAATACTTGTAACCAGATTATTATTTAACGGAAGTACAGTCTAAAATGATAATAACATCGTTGAAGTGGTTCACATTTATATACACAACAACATTAATATGTCGATAATAATGTCGTTGTGTATATTAAAACAAAATATTCTCATATTTAATACCACTGATGTCTACTCAAGGAATCTTTATGACTAAATTTATTGCTTTTGTGTTACTTAATAATGTACTTTTCTATCAGACAGCGTGTTTTTAACTTTGTGTTTATGTATCTTACAAAATAGAATGAAATAAATGGTTCGTCCATAACTTTTTACCATTTTTTTCAAATATAAAATATTTATAAGCATTTTAATTATATTTTACTATAAATGTGCGCACAGAATATTTATGCCACGTATATTCATCGTAAAAAAATAATTAAAATGAACGTACACTCCAAAGAAACTGTTACAAAATTATTTAATTAATTGTAAAAAATATTTTTTTAACAAGTAGTCGGCTTCTTTTTATATTTTCAGCTATATTATGACAGTTGACGATTCTTAGTGCATAAAACTTTCTGTAAGTTTGGTATTTAAAGGGTGTCTTCAGTTTGCAATCTGTGTTGACGACATATTGCAGCCTCGGCACTGCTCACATAAATTGAATTTGAATTTTCACGCTTCATTGTAGTGTAACTAATTATTTTAAAACTGTACGTGAAATGTATACCGTTACAGATATTGGATAAAAATTACAATTAATGTGTAACTATGGTTAAAATGACAACTATGGTTTAAAATAAAGTCTTATCTTTCTTATAAACGTTATTTAACCTATTACTATAAAATATTTATAACGTAATTTTAATATACGAACCCAGAAGGCTTGATAATTGATGTAAATGTTCATATTGTAGCCAATATGGAGATACATGGAATTGACAAGAGCACCAGGTCCAGAGTCTAATAGGTACATTGTAAGAAAACTATAATATTTGGCCTTCATGAGTACACCGTCACTACAAAGTCACCGCGAAATATAAGAAAAGAATTGATTTATCTTATAATAATACCAAGAGCTTTTATTGGGGCCTACAGCAAAACAAATTATAGAAGCTATTTGCAATACTACAGTAGTGGCAGCATTTTTTATAGATATAAAAAATCTAATTTAATTATTGGTTTTTATTTATCACGACATTCGTTTGTCAATACCTATTGTCAGTACCTCAACATTATCCACACCAGGTTATTTTACTATGCGGCACAAGTTTTTATTTTGCACTGAAAATTTTATAATTATTGAAACACCGCAATTTATCAGTAAACCTAATAAAAATCTAAAAGAACAATGGCAAGATCTCACACATCGTTTTACCTGAGAAAATTTAAAAAGTCAGCTTTAGCATTTAAAATTTCTTAGGGCATGCGCCTACTACGACATTTATACCGGAAAAGTGACACTGACGTTTTTGACAAAAGTACCAATGATATTTGATTACGTTTTTACGTCGCGATATTCATCACGTGTACAAGTCGCACGTGTATGTAAGAGTTCACTGTGCAGCGAAACGTCGTAGTGAGGGCTTGTCCTAATATTTTTATTTGTTTATTCTTTATTGTACATATCTGTTTACACAGATGACAAGAGGCGGACTTAATGCCTTTTAACATTCTCTATTAGTCAACCTATGATATGGTGAGGTTATGTGGCAGGTGTGTTAACAAAAAAGTTATAAAAGAAAATATACAAATTCATGAAACACGTTAAATCGGAATACATATACTCACATATGTAGAAATAAACGTACATGTATAGTTTATTCATAAAACTAAATATATATACATATATACATACTTATACAAACATATACACACATACACATAAATGTATATATACACATATTACATATAAATATAAAAAATACATTGAATAATTAATAAATTTAACAGTAGCACTGGTAACAGTGATCAATTAGAGATTTTTAAAAATGCTGACGGAAAAGTTTTTTAAACAACTATTTTCTAGGTGCTTGTCTTATGGGTAAGGAGTTCCAAAGCTGTGCACTATGTGCCTTTATTGTGAAGGAGTTATCTAAGAACCCAGAGAAGTGTAAAGGAATAAGAAGGTATGATATGTTGAATGGAATTCTATTCTATTCAACATATCATAAATTTTTGATGAATTGATTTTTCCATTTTATCAAATATCTCCACAACTGTAAACTTAGTACAAACACCAGCTCCCACAAACCAAGTATTTTACCTTTATAATTTAATATTTTATCTTTACTTCTGCTATATTTTTGTTGTTTGTGTAGATAAAAATAAATGCTTTTATTAATATTATCTCCGAAACCCGAATTTTCCCGGAAAAGAACTTCTGTAGAATTTAATACAGTCTAGTCTCAAAAAAAAAATGTTTGAACTTGATGCAACTTGGTACGGTATGCCATTTAAAAATGGGCATTGTCCTTTGCAACACTAAAATATTAAGAGTTAGTTAATATATTGTATATATCGCCCTTAAAATAAGATTCCCAATTACGATTTTCTATTTTTTTATCTCTGCTATATATGAACCTATTTTTAAAATTCTTTATCTGATATCCTTTTGAAATGATCCCATAAAATTTACAGAGAAATCGATTAAGTAATTTGTTTTTTTTTAAATGAAAATAACGGAGATATTATAAAGTACACTTTTAAGGCGTTTGAGGTAAATTTTTGTAATTTTCTGTAAAAAAATATTTGTATATCATATCATATCATAGTATCACGGAGCCAACAACCTTTAGAAACCAAGCAACAAATGATAAGGCGGCTGCAATCACGGGGCACAGCTTTTGGTATATGTAATTCACGTGGCTGCATTTTGACCACGGCGGCCAAGCTCCAAAAGAGCAATTGCTCCGTATAGATACGACATGATTTTATCTGGACCAACTATTAAGGCCGGCTGCACACACACGGTTCGTCTCAGATCAGGAATTTAAAAAGTGGAGGGGATTGTATAAAAAAAAAAACAATCCTGTTATACGGAAAGTTTAATTAATATTTATTTTCGACTTTTGATTTAATGTTTAAGTTTTTTTTTGTGTTTTTTTCCTGTACTACTGTGTAACCATAGTTAATATCTACATAACTATATATGTTTTAACATAAAACATATAACTGGCTGACCAAATAAAATAAAAAAGCAAACGGACGTGTGCGTCCTGTCCGACATTTTGTATACAAACAAAGCATTCAGTCTACCGAATCCGCCATTTTGTCTGAAACCGTATAATCGGAATCGACACGTGTGCGTCCCCACTAAATGCCCATTTCTTTTCAGGTAATCGTAGTACCTATACGATTCTTTAAGTAACACTCCTAAGAAGCGGAGGCTCCTAAGTTATTGTGAACGGAAATAACTATATACTAAACTATCTGATTTCTGTGGTTTTCGCCTTGTAAATCTACCTCGTTTTTCAATGGTGCTGCGGTCATAGCGTGATGTTGCATAGCCTCCAGCCTTCCTTGACAAATGGACTATCTAATACTAAAACAATTTTTCAATTAGGATCAGTAGTTCCTGAGATTAGCGCATATAACGGAACAAACTTTCATCTTTTTAGGGTTCCGTAGTCCACTAGGAACCCTTATAGTTTCATTATGTTTGTCCGTCCGGGCTCGTACTCCGCCGTTTCTGCACCGATTATCACGAAAGTTGGCGAAGAGATGTAAATTGAAGATCCAAAAGTTATTTTTAAAACTATGTACAAACATTTTTTTCGTGCGCGTGCCAGACACGATCTTGACCAGTTTTTTATATACGTATAGATATCGTTATTGAGGGACGGTAAAACAACTACAACTCGCAAGAAATACATGCTTCACATGCAGATCTGCTTGCCTGCCTTACCACAAATCAGAAGATATCAGAAAGGCATGATATGGTGGAAATTTGTGGCTTTCGAAAAACCCGTTTTTGTTATGAAAATGATACAAAACAAGATTTATTCTCACAGAAAATTATAGAAACACACTTCAAACGCCCTAATATGTACTTTCGACAACAAGTTTTCGAAGGACATATTTTGATTTAAAAAACCAACGAAAATTTTACGGGACCATTTCGGAAGTGTATCTTTTCATAAAAAAAGAATTTTTAACACAGAAACGTGCAATCAGATTAAGAGATTTTTACGTATGGACCAAATAAATACATACAAAATACATAAAAAAAAAACAGAAACATTTGAATTGAGAACCTTCTTTTTGCTCTTTTTTTAACCTAAAATGTATTTGATATAAATGATATAAAAAATTATGCATAATTGTATGATACTCGCAATGAAAAACAGTAATGAAGCTAGCTCACTTTGGATAAGGGGCTCATTCGAATTCTGGTCAGAATCGTCATCGTATTCATTGTTGGAGTCGCCACTGACGTCGCTATCCTTGTCGCCATCTGAAACACAGCTATCGTTAGTAGTTGAATGGATAAATGCATATCATCGCCGTTGTGTAGTCACCTATACAACGATGATTATTTATTGGATAAAAAAATAATTAGAGAGCAGACTAGTCGCCGATTAGGGGGAAAGCCGACTATCCGGCCATATTTATAATCGACTACTGGTCGGCAAAAGACACCGGCTAGTCGGTCCATTATTTTTTTTATGGACAAACGATGGTATAAACGAGCAGACGGTTCACCTGATATTAAGCGATCCCGTCGTCCATAGGCACGCGCAACATTCGGAGAGCCACGAGTGCGTTCTCAACCTGTAAAATTGGATAAAATAGGTTTATTGGAAAGGATGGGTCGGGATTAATTATTTGGATGGAAAAGAAGTGGGAAAAGTGAAGGGTAGACATGGTCATCCGACATCCCTAAAAGTCATGCATACTTTATTTAATGGCGACTTTATAAAGGCCGGTGGTACTTCCGCGGGCGAGCACGGCCGTAAAAGTGAAACAAAAGCTGTGAAAAGATGTTATGCTCTACCACCTCTAAACTACTACTGTGCTTATAATTGGGTGATTGAAATGAAAGTCTATCATTATTTATTATTTATATTTTAGTTTTAATCTTACTGCGCATCGTATGCTTTTACAATAATACAACTTTATAGTAACTTTGAATCGAACTTACATAGGTCGAAAACTTTCCTAATGCAAAAAGAAGGCTTAGTCCCTTTCCTTTAAGCTATCGAAATCCCAACCTTTTATAAGTCGAAATATTCAATGAATTTCTTCAAGCTAATTTGTGACAAAGCATATAACCAGAATGACTGGCTAGATTCGTATCAGAACCAATTTCAGTATCTTCGATGCATAGATGAGATGGTACATGGACATTGATGGAGGTCTCAACCCTTAGATATGAGAAACACGACTGTAGGAGGAAGGATGACTCGAAAAAATAAAATGGATCTCGAATTGCAATCAGGTGTCCGCCTAAAAAATAAATTACTGACTTTGAGAATTTGTCTACGACCTCAAATAGAGAATAATACAGATGGAGCGTTGTCAAACAAAACTGTCAAAATGATTGATGCTTACATTAAGACATGTGTGCTGTAATAACTTCTAAAAACGCTTACTTCCATTTTTTTTTTTAATTTATTAAGGCATTGGATATCGGTGTCCTTTAGCCTGCTTATTCCCATGTGTGTGTAAAAATTGCCAGAGTTGGGAAAAATTCTCCGTTTTATCAAAGTGTACTAAATAATGTCGTTGTAAAAAAAAACATAAAAATGGATTTTAAATAAATAAATTTATCTGTTAAAAATCTCGACAGTAAAAAAATTATTGTCTAGATAATCTATGAATTTATAACTCCAAATTTATAAGATCAGCACAAAAAATACATTCGTGAAAAACATGTATAAACTCAAACCAATCAAATTATTTTTCGCTTGTTTTATTAAAAATGTACTGTCCTACAAATAGTTAATGTCAAATTATAAAAATAAACCGACGAAGAAAACTTTTAACCAACTAGTTAGCGCAATTATTTCGGTTGACAAATAGTTACAGAGGCATTTGGTCATGAACATATTTATATCTTATTTTAATATAAATACAACGGAACGCTATAAAGACGTAAGAATTTATTTATCAGAAAATTAATAACAAATTTGATTGCCTAGCAAAACGATTAATTCTGAGACTGGCAAAAATTTTACAAAAAAGGATAAAATATTTAATTACATAAAAAGTTTAGTTTTATAATTTTTAAACGTTTAATTTAAAAAAAACTGCTGAAGGGAATAAATCAGAAGCATTTGAAATATTTTATTAACATGAAACACTATACAAATTAATGGGCACACATTTTTGTCTGTCTATGAATAAAAAGTAAGAACAGAAGGTAAAATAAATTCAATATGTGTCAGATTTCACTAATAATTTTTGGATTTAATATCAATAACATTTTTGGAATAAATATAACAATAATTTACAGTTCAACTTCTTTCGTTTCCCTGAACCCAAAAAAATTACTAGTTGTAACCCAATATAAAATATTGGGTTACAAGCAGCATTTACTTTACACTATTTTTTTGTTGATAAAGTGTCCTATAAGTATATATAAATGCAATCTTATCGATTTCCGATCTCGTATTTGAATATTTTTGTGGGAATTTTTTTCCTATTTAATCTAGCAGCTCTAAGCATTTTGCGTCATTGGTTTATGTAAGATACATATTAAAATAAGAAAATAATAAAAAATAGTACAATTAATAACATTCACCGGTGAAACGATATTCCGTCAGCTTTTTTAAGTATTTCAGAACGGTTTTTGAAAGAATAACACAAGTCGGCATTTAAAAAAAAACGTCACAAGTAAGCGACGTATTGTCGGCTTAAAGCTTTGTTTCGGACTGATTGGAGATTCTATTTAACGACTAAAAGTCTATCCACTGTCTACGCACTGGCATCAATATTCTGTCATTGCGCTCCATCTAGGTTATTCTCTAATCTGAGTCTACGACGTACTCATTTTTTTCTTTAAAGCTTATTATAATAAATAGGAGCAGCAATTCTTTAACTTGAAGTTTTTGGCATCTCCCTTGATGTTCGTTCTTTATCAAGGATCTACTATATAAGTTTTTTATCAAGCAAAGTATCTCACTATCTCAAAGAGTTCTTAGGATTATGGGCAACTTCAGAAGGCATTAGGCTAATTGACGGTCGACTACGAATCATCGTTTTTTCAAATTTTGTTTGCTTAATGTTTATTACATTCTTTACTCGTTTTAATAATAATTAAGGTTATAATAAATATTTTAGGTATAAAAATATGGGTAATTTAGGTCGATGATTTGGTACGCATCTTTAATAGAATTCCACAGTCAATATTAAGTTTACCATTTAAACAATCTAAATGTAAAATTAAAAACACACCTTTAAATAAAGCTTATTATAGCATTGCCGAATACTACGATGACACAACTGTGTGGTCATAGTACTGTTGTTACTCGCGTAGTAACAGCCTATTTTTTGATTATCCCACTGCTCGGCTAAGGCCTCCTCTAGAAAGAAGGTATAGAGCATAGTCTACCACGCGGCCCCTGTGCGATTTTGTAGACTACACATGTAGACTTCTCGCGTAGGTTCAAGAGCAAATCAATGTATACAATTTTTTTAAAAGAGCAACTGTTGAATTTCTCTCCAGCTCTTCTCAGTAGAATCTGCTTTCCAAGCTGGTGGAGCTTATAATAAACGAATCTATATGTAAAAGTTGACCTTTCATAGGAGCGCGTAAGAGCAAGAGCCTATATGAATAAACTTATTTTTCGTTTTATGGTCGATTTAATAGAAAAAGGCAAAAAGAGTTAAAGGAAGGGCTAAATATCGGATAAAATATCATTACAAACCAAATTATCAAAGCAATTGAAGTGGTTTTAAAGGGACGTCGGTGCTAATCCAAAGAATATTTTTTTACCATAAGATAAAAAGTAAACCTTATTTTTATATACATAAAAAACATAAACTGTTACAAGAACACACTAGTCATGAATATTAAGAACTCGCGACGCGTTTGGTCTATTTATCTAATAGTTTTAAATTACAAAATTTGTAAGGAAAAATTAGTATCTTTATTACCCTGTGATGGTCATAAGATCTTTAAGCAACTGTTCACCTGATAATCTGTCGCTGCCATCGCTCTGGGCATTATAGTACTCGTTAGATCCACTATCGTGACAATTTTCCAATTTTACTTCAGGTGGCAAGTGATTCTAGAAAAAAAAATTAAATTAGGCAATATTAATATTGTTAAAATTACCTGCGCTATATAATGGTATTGCTATGGTCTATAATCATAGTTGGGGGTAAAACCACAAATTTTATGTATGTTCAGTAATGACTAGCCCCGGATTTACGCTAGGGGTATCCGGGGCTAGTACCCAGGGCGGAATATTTTCAGGGGGCGGCAAAATTTGAAGCGTATGAAAATATATTTTCATACGCTTCAAATTACACAACAATTATACATGGGTGATTAAAGTAATAGAGAAATTCAATTTGCATTGTTTCATTGTAAATACTTTCACTTATTTATGCTTTTTGCACATATTCTGTACATAGGTAGACTTAATGCCAAAGGCCTTCAGCTCGTGGAAACATAGAATTTGCACGGGTTCGATTGCCAGACGAAGCTCTAAAAGATCAGTGATCTAGGAGCGTAACTTCTGATCCATATAAGATATAA
>JAOCPS010651745.1:0-10803 GCA_025505425.1 Graphium colonna | reverse complement strand
TATATATAGCATTACAGACTCAAGAAGAGAAGTTAAATAGAGAACCACCAACGCACATATTACGCCATAGTGGAGATAATTGTTGCTAAAATCGCGACTAAACATTAGTAGAGTCGAGGTAGGAAGGTGAAAAATACTTTACAATCTATTCTCATACCTAACGAATATATCAAAAAAAATTAAATCCAGTGGCGGATTATCCTTCAGGCAAACTAGGCACGTGCTTAGGGGTGCGCCATAATAAAGGGGCGCGCGTACAACATATTTCGACGGAAGGACTGTGACATCTGTGACGCTTAATTTGATATAAGATCTTTTTTTAATGTCGTTTTTCATTATATTTGAAAATTTAAATTTTCATAAGCTTTAAAAAAGCATTGTCAGAACAATTCATACTTCAGTATTGTCTGCATATTTAAAGGTATATTGTATAGAATAGTGTTAACTTCCTCCTAGCCTTATTCCCAAATTACTTGGGATCGGCTTCTAATCCAACCAAATATTTCCTGAATATCAGTTTTTATACAGAGCGACTGGCATCCGACCACCGCAACTTAAAGGGATAAACTGTATTCGAAGGATGTATTAGTTGTCAGGATATTTGAAGGCACTGACATCCTTTCATGACTGCCAAAGGTGTTCTCCACAACCGGGACCGACTTTTTACATACCCTTCCGACACATGGATCATCTTTCTTTTCAGATAATCGGGTAATCAGCTCGCATTGTCTTAAACCAACCAAGTCGTTATCCCCCCGCGGGGTTCGAACCCACGACATCCGGTTTGTAAGGCAAGCGTCCACTCCACAAGGCTACGGAGGCGGCATAGAATAGTGTTTTTTGAAAATTGAATAGAATAGTGTTAACAAAATTTCATATTTATTAGAATATTTTAACTTAAATTATTTCATAATAGCGCTCCTCTGAGTTGTAAATAAATTGATAACGTGTCTAATCACAAAACATCTACGCATTTTATTGATTGTTACAATTACAACTACAGGACTAACTAAAGAAGATTTTACATAGAGGAAGGGATGCCGAAAAGGTTGCCTAGGGCGGCGTCAATCTTTAATATGCCACTGAACAAATATATTATTCCGCTTCAGATGAGTGCAATCGTAAGTTATAAATGAATGTTGGGGCAAAATCAAATTAGACAGTGCTCGCACATTACATATACCTTGTCCCGTAATTAGACGACCAAAATGTAAACATTGGTGTTACCTGTGCAAAAATATACTCTATGAATGTTAGTTTCTTATTTTATAAAATAAAATTAGTTCGAAAAGTTATTACTTATACATATCTAAGATTATAAAATAATTTGCATATAACAATATTTAAATTGGTATAATGTAATTTTTAGAATAGTTTAAACAAAACGGTAACTTTAAGAAAATATATATGATATGGGGAACACAACCGAGGTGCGAAACATTTGTCGAGCGGCTATTTTATTGATATTCGTGCGTCTCCCGTGCTGTTGAACCTCGAATATTTTGTTCAAAGTGCATTCATAATGCGTTTGTTAAATTGTTTCGTTATTATTAAGTTCTGTTCTTTGGTAATTTCTTACATAGTTAATTTGTTCATAAGTTTCTTGTTTAATTAGTATTTAAATTAAAAATTTAAATACTAACTTAACAAGAAACTTGGAAGACATGAAACCTCAGTCTGGCCCCGTATTAGTTCAAGATTTAACGCCGGTTAAAAAAAGACCCCGTGCGCATATGACCGTACTAGAAAAAGTCATGGTAATAAATCAGTACAAACAGACTTATAAAGTGGCTTGAGGGTGTTTCATATCTTCATTTTTATACCTTTATATATTATATATTTATAAGCCAATTTTATACCTTTATATATAATATAGTTTTTTTTTGTAAAAGTGACCTAATAATAAAAGGTGCAGAACATCTGCAATGTCACTTTGACAATGACAATTGTTTGTTTACATTTTGGTTGTCTAATCACGGGACAAGGTATAGAAAGTCACATGACGCGAGCACAGCGTGTAATTCGGCGCTATTACAGCCGTTCTCTAAAAGAAATTGTCATGGACGTGGCCATGGACGCAGGAAAGTGTCGAAACGTTAACATTAACGCAAACGTTCACGACGAGACATTGACTTTCATTATATCTAATTGCGTGCCAGCGTGTCCCGTTAGCTAATTCTAACGCGTTAACTACGGGTAACATGTGA
Organism: Graphium colonna; assembly: GCA_025505425.1. Lineage (NCBI taxonomy): Eukaryota > Metazoa > Arthropoda > Insecta > Lepidoptera > Papilionidae > Graphium > Graphium colonna. The sequence continues at coordinate 8,596 of JAOCPS010651745.1, read as the reverse complement.
CGCGTCTTAATGAAGAATCGTTATCGTTAAAATGCTATGTTATAGCGTATGAATAGCGTTAACGACTTTGAGAATAACGCTATACTATAAACTTAGCGTATGGCAACTTTGCCCGTTATTTTTATATCTACATTTTACCGCTTTAATATTTAAACGAGCCAAGATGACATACGAATGAATATGAACCGTATACATATATGTCGAAGCTAATAATTAACGATTAGATCGGCGACGTATTGAAGAGAGAAATTATATGTTTATTTTTCTATTAGCTCATGTTTTTGCAACAGATCTGGTACATTGTTTTATATATGCTTTATGCGACTTTTGCATTATTATAAAAAGTTAATCTTTAATACCGGATTAAAATACTGTGTTCGTAAAATTTATTTAAATATATAATATACAGCGAGGGAATGCAGCCAGCGTTCTTGGCACCATGCCGCGAGGAGTAGGGTTATTTGATTATTGTAGTTAGATTAGTTATATTGCTCTGTAAATATTCTTGTTGTTTAATAAAAAAAAAAATAGAAAAAAAAAAGTAAGAATAATTTTAGATATTGTTGTATTTTTGGTACTTTATCACTGTTAAACATTTTTTCTCTTTTAATATTTTCCATGTTTATAGCATTTATTAAATTAAAATTTTATCAAATTTTAATTTAATAAATGCTATAAAAATGGAAAACTTGCTGTATATCTTAATTTAACACTCTTTTTATAAATAGTTTTTTTTTATTTATCTATACGAAAATAAGAATAGTTTTCACAAAAAATTGCAACCCGACTTTCTGTGAAAACTAGACGAGATTTAGTATTGGATGTAAAAGATACGTTCCCATAAAGTATCTAGACTTAATACTTGACTTTGAAGCTCAGATAGATCATGGTCTTTTGTTTTGCGAAATGACTAAGGAACTGTGTTGGCTAATCTGGATATCCTACAGACATTGTCACTATTTCACAATAGAATGAACGTCTATGACTTCACTTCACTCGAGAGTCTAGTCGCAGATTATAAAATACTAACTGATAACAATATAAGTTACCGGTAAAAGATGATATGTTGGCTAAATTTATGAATAAAAGAACTGGTCAAGAGCGTGTCGGGCACGCACACAAACGGGTTCCGTAACCATCCAATGGTCCATCTGACCGCTTGACAAAATAAATGCCATTTCTAATAGAATTGTAAAATAAATGGCGATAAACTTCTTTTTGTACATAAGTTTGTCCAATGGTATGAAAATAAGTATATAAGGTACCGAGTCCACTATAGTTTTCCTTGAAAGTATTTAATCAGAGGTATATATCACATTTGTTTTCAAAATTATTGTAATAATATTTCAAAAGCTAAGGGAGGAGGGACGCTCTAATTTTAACTTTGTTAGTAAGACATCTCGAGGCTGGAGGGCTTGATCTTCATGATTTCAAGGCAGTTTTTGTTGCATTTTAAGGGACCTTTCCAACAATACACCAGTGGATTTTAAATCATTTTTCGTTGTATGGGAGGGTGGGTAAAAAAATTACATGTATTTTTTAATAATTTTATTGAATTTACAAATCAAACAAAACAATGCTATAACTGTCAAAGTGACATAAAATTTAAGACCGTTTTGATTGTTATTTTTATTCGAGGCTGTATCGACGATTTTCATTTCAATGACACAGACTGAAAGTCGTTAAGATAATCACTTCCTGTATAGATCCGATCTCGTTGATGTCATCCATGCTAGACCATTAGCAGCCAGTATTTACAGTGCGTCGTTTGAGCGTTTTTTTAACATATAACAATGGGCACCATCAGACGGTGGGAGTGGGCGGTCTGGGCTTCCGAAACAATTCACGTACTCCGACCTTGTTCTCATGGCACACCTACGTGCCTCTACAACAATGGTAGTTTCGCCCAAAACAGGATTTGATTCACTTCTCGAGCTAGAATTAGATCTTTCTCGAACAAATTGTTTTAGTTAAATAATTTACTAAACAAACAACATGACGTTGTTTATAAAATTGGTCTCATATATCTATACTAACATTATATATTATCATAAAATAAAGTATGCTACTTTTGGGGACGCCCATGTCTGCCCTTTGTTTTTCCCGCTCGTCTACACTCCAAATCCTTCATGACATCCCGATCAATAAACATAATGTATCCAATTTCCCAGGTTGACAATGCACTCGCGACTCCCCGGATGTTGCGTGTGTCTATGGATGATAGAATCGCTAACCTTTAGATAAACCGTCTGTTCGTTTCTTTGTAAAAATAATTATTCATATGTCGATATGTCCCTCGATCCACCACCCAAAAATGGGTGTGTAAATTTGAATGAAATTTCCTACATCGATATTTTTAGCTGGAGTTCAAAAATAAATTGATGTTAAACAAATCAATGTTTCATGTTTTAATATTTTGATGCCTGTTCACGAAATCATATGCCAGCAAAAATAAAACATAAGTTCGTTTATTAAAACCACGTTTTTTTGGGGAGAGTATAAGCTGTCATTCAAGTTCGGTTATCTAAGTATTCCGTTACAAATTTGAAAAATGCCAATTAAAAAAACAACCAGAAAAACATCTTTGTCTGACTCATAAGGGGTTCTAGGTCAAACTGAATTATTAGGAATGATGTTTATATTAAATTCCATGCTGCGCCTTAACATAATTTGGAAAAAAAATAAAGATTACGAAATGTAAATTTCACATTTAACACGTTGTGACCACTTTTCTTTTCTTTCTTCATTCATGGACAGTTTAGATGTAAACGAGATATTTTATTGATTAAATTTATTGACAGGTTCTACGACCTTAAAAGCGAGTTTTAAATTTGTAATATATAGGTTTTTAACCAACTAACTGCGAATCTGACAGCTAGAAAAAGAAAAAGTTTCATTTCTATGACGGATATTGCTAGGAATTAACCTAGTTTTCGGATAATCGGCTCCTTTACTGGTATATCTTTAGTTTTATTTGTATATTAATGCAATTCATCATAATTAGTATACCTTCCGCCGACAATTCTAATTTCTCCTCAAAATTAATTTCCTGGAACAGTAAAATTAGCTTAGTAGGAAATATTTATGCAACAACAATTTAATTTATTAAATGGCTATTACAGATAATATTGGCAGAAAAGTTTGAGATGGCAACACATTGCGTTAGCTTCTGATTCTGATCTTAAAAAAAGCGTTAGAGTTTTTTATTACTAATAGCGTAGATAAATATTAAATATTGCTAAATAAACTATTCAAAGATATCCATTGCCATTTTAAATAAATATCCGATATTTCTAATGAGATATTTGAACAAAAATATCTATAGATCAGATCAAATTGACTTTTGATAAAGTTAGAAGAACAATCTTATATTTCTATATTTTAATAAAAAGTGAAATAACCTTGTAAAGCATACATTTATTTTTAAAAATTTGTGAAAATTCCAACTCATTTCATGGATACTGCACGTATGACGGATTGAGAAATTAAGTTGAATTAACGTTTGAGATGTTCACGGTTAATGATAAAAAGGTCCTACTGACTGAATTTCGGTCACGACGGCCAATCTACTCAGAGATCGGCTAACTGCGCAGGAGATATTATAGTGCACAAGAGTACGTGCAAGACAGATGTACTCTCTGTTCCTTAACTCTCAAAGCCCGATGAAATGGTTATCTATATATACACGACCGAGAGAGATCAGTTGCAGGACTTTTTACATGCCCATCCGACGTATGGATCATCTTTCTTTTCAGGCAATCGGGCGATCAGCCCGCATCACCCTAATCCAACCAAGAAACAACAATACAAAGTTATTGTTCCCCACGGGATTTGCACCGGGATTTGAACCCACGACCTCTGGTTTACAAAGCAAGGGTCCATACCACTAGGCTACGGAGGAGGAAAATCAAACTACTGCACCGAAAATTTATTGGACTATTTCGGAAATATACCTTTTCAGATAAAAAAGTTCTTTTTTAAAATCGCTTCATTCAAGACAGAGATATGCGCGACCATACCTAAAAAACATAGAGATATCCTATTTGAGAACGTCCCCTTTTGAAGTCGGTTAAAATACACCAAGCTAAAAAAAGCAACTGTCAAAATTGGTTTCGTGTACGATCTATTGTAATATTGTACATATTATCCTTGACAACGGAAGCGGAAGTTCAATGTCGGTGGGGATGATAGTGTAAAAAGGAACTGTATAGAGGTAAGTAACGATAAAATTACTCTGAACGTAGTCGTGAATAAAATCTTGTCCAAATTATTTAGTATACAACTTCCGAGTACAATTGAAACTTAGTGTATCAGCTATATGTAGGTTCTACTTTGTTGTGTGACCGCATACATTGTTGTTGATATTTTCAATTTTATGAACAAACACTAAACAATATTAAACAAAGAGTATTGTACTTTCTCGCCTTGCGTGCGCTAAATCTTGATAGAACAGCCTTGTTTTGTCTAACCATGACTAATCTTTGGTTGACAAGATAATAGTTTACGTTCATTTTAGTGAACTGTTGTTTCGACAACTAATGAAATTTTTTTTAGCAAACAGATCTAAAACGTCCGCTGAACACATGTAAAGCATTTTGGAATGACTTTTGGAGTTAACAAAAAGCTATATATAAAAAATATGCGTTCGAATAGTGTGTACTAACTCTAATAGACTATATTATTACCTAGAAATATTGTCTATTTGTGCATTATTAATTAATGACATACATAACTCTTACGTAATAAATACGTCGATACAAAGTTATAGCATCTGAACTACATTATGGAATTACAATGATTATTTTTTTATGGTGAAGGAGACAAACGAGCAACTTATTATTATGAGATACGAGAAAGAAAATGGCTTAAAGTACTATTTTAGGCATCAAGCTGTATTAATTGAAATTAGTAATGGTTTAAATTAGTTGTCTTTTAAAGCCTGTTAAAAAATACAATTAATTTGATACGAGAATTAAATGACACTTTTACAATAAATAGAATAGAAGATAATCTTGCAACATATGAATTGTGTTTCTGATCTCTTCTGATGCTCTTTAAATATCTTGCTACAAGAATTATCTAGAAAACAAATTAAATTGTTATATTGGTATTAGAACCATTATTTAAAAAGAAGAAAAGCGGGCCGTATAAGTTTTATAACAAGAATCCGTTTTAGAGCTACGATAAAACGATGAACTCAACACAGACGATAGTTTAAAAGAATAAAGAGTATTTACAAATGTCAAGAGAGGCCATATCTGAATTGAAAATCTACAAATACACGGTTATTAGCACAATGGCAAGCGCTCGCGTCTGCATGTAGGCTCTCGGATTCCGCGCCGCCATTTTGAATACCGCAGTGACGTCACGCGGCTGGGCGCGGGCGAACCAGCGAGCGCCGCTGACATTTGAGCCGCACACGCATCCGAGGCAACGCCTCCGCGCCTCCAAAATGCAATTTCGTCGCGTTTTCTACCGTATACGTACCAAAATTTAACAGATCCCTCAATAAAAAGTCTCTCTGTTCTTCGTCTTAAATAAGAGCAGCCGAGCCGCAGTGTCGAGGTTACTTTGTATGTGCTGTGTGTGTATTCCGAAAGTGTTGTTGTTGTGATTTCTTTCCGTCACACGTCAGAACGGTGCCCTAGATAGCTGTTGTCGGGGGAGCTAGCCCGAGCCTCCGTAGGTCCGCTCGCCCTCAATAAGTAAGTCTATTTACATACTAAATAACTGCATCCGCATCGTACATACATCGCATACTTTACCGACACGTCACTGCATTTATTTTTATGAATCCATTCCATTCAATTTTATTTTATTTCCTATTCCCAAGGCCATTTTTTCATTCGTTGCGTAAACTGCTTTCTCTGTGAGTGTGGATTCCATATCTCTTATGTCATAACGGTAATTCTTATTTCTTTTCAATGGTATATATTCTATTATAATTGTACATAATATATTTTTCTCTTATTGAAGGAAGTTACTGATTGATGTAGCGATAATTATGTAAATCACCATCGCCACTCACTATGAGCGGAATGTCAAATGACTGTCTAATTTATGTGTATTAACTACCCACTAAGCGTTTACAATGAGCCTTGGATCACCTCGCCATTTTTTATCAATATTCGATTTAAAATCTCAAAATACGCTCTACAAGGGACAACGCTGCTAAAAACTTTTTTTTTAACCAATGTCGAAAAAGAAGGATGACATATATTTAACTGTATGCATCTATTTATATGTTTTTGTGTGTGTTATTCTTCTGATATGACATAGTTCTGAGATAGTACCATGAAAATTTCATCGGACTCGGTCTAATAGTTTCTTTTTAAATCATAATCAACCTTAAGAATTTCACTTGTAAGGCGTTTAAATTCGTGATTTGTTTCATAATTTTCTGTGGAAATAAGTCTTCTTAAATAAAATAATAACAATTTTGTTATCTTCATAATGGTTTAACAGAATAAGATTTTATTATTTTGAAAACGCAGCCAAGGGGACATCCTGAATTTAACCCATTGTTTCGCACCACCGGCTACGAACAAAGTAGTGACGTTCGTTGAACTCTTTTATAAGGACTCTTTCCCTGTTTAATTTTTTTAAATAACGACTAAGTCAGTTTGCACCTGCGACTTCGTTCGTATGAAGATTAACTTTAAATTTTCAAAGGTGGTAGAGCATAACATCCCTTCAAAGCTATTGCTGCACTTCTACGGCCGCGCTCGCCCGGGGATATACCACCGCCCTTTATAAAGTTGGTATTAAATAAAGTATGCAAGACTTTTGGGGATGCCTGATGGCCAAGTCTATCCTTTTCTTTTCCTACTCCTATCCACTCTAAATCCTTAATCCCGACCCCATCCTATCCAATAAACCTATTTTATCTAATTTCCCAAGTTGCCAACGCACTCGCAACTCTCCCGATGTTGCATGTGTCCATGGGCGACGGGATCATGTAACATCAGGTGAACCGTCTGCTTGTTTGTCTATCTTTCCCTATAAAAAATGGCCCAAGGTTGGTTAGTAAATCATACTAGATATGGTTTACTAACCAACATGAAAATCATTATTTTTCTGTTAACAATTAATAATTTCTGAATTAATTTCTAATACTTTCAATGGAAAAATTCGAGTAGTTTAGGACTAACTTTCGATGACTATCATTTATGATTTTTGTTTTAGCAGTTCTCACTAATATTAGGCATTTACTAAAGAAGTATAAACTGATAGTGTTGATTTTACAACTTTATAGCAATACAGCAACTGATTTTATCAATATCATAGGCTCATTTAGAACCGTTGTAACTCAGTGTCCGGGCACTCATCTTCAATTCTCATTACTCGAGGCGAACTTAAGTTCGATCCCCGGTGCCGGCTTTAATGAAATTGTCAATTACCACTAATGCTGATTTACCACGTGCACTGCAATAAAGGAAAACATCGTGAGGAACCTGCATATTTATTAAATAATATTTCTAAGATATGTGAAGTCCACCAATCCGCACCGGGCCTCGAGGCGAACTATGCCCTTTACCCTCTGTCTAGAGGAGGCCTTTGCAGCAATGGGACAATTTAAAATAGGCTGTTACATTTACTACAGTGCCGATGACATATCAACGTGATACATATAATTCGATATTTTTGAGACCATTAGCCGCCATTTCCGAATATACATCTCATATAACGGATATAAATGTTTTTAATGGACCTCTACCGTTCTACTTAGATGTTGCGTGACCGTCGAGAGCGGTGCGGCAAAAAACGCGAACAACTCCCAATCGTAATGTCTCTCCAACGTTACATCGTATTACATTTGCAATAAAGTGTTCATAAAAAGTATAATTTCTCTGTCATAATAGGAAGTTATTTTGTAATAATGTTAGAAACAGATAATTTTTTATTCGACTTAAAAAAATGTTCCTCTATAAGGGTAATTCTTTTCACGGTAAATTTTTGTCCCCAGAATTCAGTCATTTATCCAGTTAGATAAGTGACAAGATTTAGCCCGTAGTTCCTATTGATGGACTGTTGAAATTTTCATAAGATATACATTTGTGGGTTAATGAAATTATTTATTGCATAAAACGGAAAAATGGTACTGAAAAAGATGGAACGAAACACTTCCAGTGCAAATCTGAATCGCATTTAGCCGGTTTTTATATTTTTAAATTAACTTTTAAGGTTATTGAAGTCAGTTTTGAAAGTTTTTAGAAAAGTAATTTTAGTAATTCCTTTAATATATATAATATTGTCTTATAAAGAATTGACTGATATTAAAAATTATTTTCATTGAAAATATAGGTGACAGACATTCTCACCTCCTTGATAAATGATTACCAAAATGTGTATTTGCAGTTGGCACAGAACGAGCATTTTTTTTCATTGAAAAGAATAAAACATACCGCTATTTGAAATCGGCACAGTTATTTAAACTAATACAGGATGACTGGTGAGTCACTTTCAATACTTTGAGAGGTCATATGTGGGATCATATATGAAGAATAAAAATATTATTAAAAATAAATATTGATATACCGCTAAGTAAACTTAGTGAGCGGATGCGAAGTGGCTGGAGTGAAATGGAAGACGGAGG
>JAOCPS010651635.1:0-10803 GCA_025505425.1 Graphium colonna | reverse complement strand
GACATCGACACTTCAGACGGTAAGAATATTTGTAATATGTTGATTTATTCAAAATATTTTGCTGTTCCTCAATGCTTTAACAAATGAAAGAAAAATATTTTATTACATATGACGTATTTTTTTTCGAATAGCACTCACATGTCATGGTTATGTTAAAAGTGAAACAAGTGGATAAACGCTCAAAAGAAGCATACGTATTTTACTAACTAATGACATCAGCACAGCTAAAGTCCAGGTTAATATAGTATTGCATAACAAATTGAAAATGTAACCTTCTTATATTAATAGAGCAGCGTCCAGTAATGAAGGAACATTATTGAACTTAAATAAATATATTCAAAGTAGAATCACTGCGTTTCTTATTTATAACCATCATAAACTTTAAAAAAATTACCCGAGCATTACTAGTTTCCTCAAATTAGTGCTGAATTAAGTCTTGGCTTTTGCGCTAGTATATTTTGGTATCGCTATCGATCATTGTTGATTTATCGGTATCAATGTTTTATGTTGCTATCACATTAAAAAAGAGTTTTAACTAATTTTATACATGCCTATTTGATAGGATGGTAAAATTTTATTTTATCTATAAGCGGTTGCTACTAGAAGTCCAGATGGTAGAACATAACACCTTTTCTACGGCCGAGCTCGCCCGGGGAAGTACTACCTTTATATAGTCGGCATAAAATAAAGTATGCATGACTTTGGGTATGCATGCCGGGTGGCCATGTAAACCCTTTCTTCTTCTTTTCCCATTCCTTTCTACTCCAAGTTTTTAATCCCGATCCCATCCTATACAATAAATCTATTCTATTTAATATTCGAGGTTGACAACGCAATCACAAATCTCCGGATGTTGCGTTGCGATCATTTGTTTTTCTTTTCATTAAAAATCCCACATATTTTTTTAAAAATACGCTATAACCTTATCAACTCATTGAATGTAGTATACAATATTTCTATTACCGAAGGGATATTTCCTCATTTGTGGAAAGAAAATATTATACCCTAACTCACAAATCAGGAATAACAGTGATATCTGCAATAAAATAGTCGAATTCTTAGCGAGCAATTACTTAAATAACACATAACATAGCTTATAAGTGAACAACAACATGGGTTTATTGCAAATCGCTTTACATTGACGAACCTAATAGTTTTTAATGAAAACTTCATGTCTTTATTGAGTTATGGCTTTGAAATCGACGTTATATATACGGATATCAGCAAGGCGTTCGACAAAGTAGACCATAAAATTTTATTGAATAAGCTTAAAAACTCCTTTTTTATACCTGGAAATATTTTAAAATGGTTTTAATCATATAAAGATAACCATTCAAGGGAGGCAGTTGTTCATGGTTTTTCATTCTATGTGTGGGGCCACTTCCGGGGTTCTCAAAGGATTTTGTTTTGATTTGAGCTGATATTCTCTGTTACTTATTTTAACTTTATGATATTTTTAGAGAATATATCGAAACATATTTGATAAAACATAATAATATATACGTAAGATAGTTATTAAATAATTCCATTTTTATGACATTCATTCATAAAATTTGTAACAATATATATTACCTTACAAACAAATCGATAATACAGTTGTTAGTAGAAAATTATTGCTAAATGAAAAGTGAAATGATGATGATCCTAGGTTTGTTAAACATTCTATTAGATGACCGATTAACGCAGCTAGGGCAGACCAAACCGCCGAGAAATAGGGCGAAATAGATAAAGAGCGGCGGACAATAAGGGCAGTTTCAAAGAGCACCGCTTTCTGCATCTCAGCCAGGTTCCAAACGTCGCAGATGTTATGTAAGTATTATTTATTATTAATTTATCAATTGGTCATTATGTATTAATAATCATATATATTAGTCATACGAATGAAAAAACCCTGAATGAAAATGAAATTTTAAAAAAATAAATGGTGATGTTTAATTTTGGTAATGAGCCACACTTAAAACATGCTTTTATATATTTTTGTCATGTGAACTTATGACATAAGATTTATAATAATAACATGTATATTTTAAACTAAAACCACTTAATTCCTTACAAATTTAATAAACGATTTAAAAACAACAATAGTAAGAAAGTAAAAATCTTTCAAAGCTTAAAACAGAAACAATATGTACTAGACGACCGATGCCAATATGGATTTATTAATAAGTCTTTATTGCCTGTCTACTAAACTTTTGAACTTAGTTCCACTGAATGGATTTTGGTAAAACATTTTCGATTAATTTGTAAAAGGTTATGCATTTTGTAAAAAACCATTAGCTTAAATAAATTAAAAACCGGGGAAACTGCTAAGAAAAGTCCTACTCTTGGAACTCCCAAACAAAATATAAATGATAAAGACACAAGAGTAGCATTATTTAATTACATATTTATGCATATTCAAAGATATTTCAAAATTGAGTAGTAGTACTTGATGTAATATTAAAATACATTACCTTTTACAATTCCACCACCACCACATTTAATTAATATATTAAACTCATAATACGCATTACTTACCTAGACTGGGATGAATATTTTATTGCTTCCCATTTCTTAACACCCATTATAAACAGATTTTTATAACTTCTTTAGAATTTTACACTTATTTCATTGAAGAAAAACTTTTTTCATTTACTAAAACTTTTGTATGTAGTAGATTTCTTTAGTCAACTTTTATGCGTATAGCATAAAAAAGGAAAGTCTTCGATTTAAAAAAAAATAGCTCTAACAAAAATTTATATTATATTTCTCTCATCCCATCTTGTCTATCAGTTTAGAACGAGGTAGCAGTAATATAGCATGTAAATATTATGTGAACAAAATGAGGTATGTGTAAGGTTTTGAATAGACACGAGTTGCTAGGTGAGAATTTTGCTGGTGTGGTGAATAACATTTATTTGAAGGATTAGCTTCAGTAAGGTATAGTATTTCATTGCTTACTATTTGATTACAAATACATAATTTTACATACCACCAGACATAAATTTACAATCATATTTATTATAATAAAGTATAAAGATAATTTACAGATAACGTACACTTAATTATAATTACTATTTCCTTTTAGTAAAGACCTCAATCGCAACCTATTGCGCGGTCATAATAATTTTTAAAATTATTGAATTAAATATCCATAAACATGTTATTAATCACATTTATTAAATCAAACGTAGATATTTTACCGCTTATTGTAAATATAGTCAAAAATAAAACAGAACCGTTCAAATAGTAAGTGTGACCTTTTACCGTTGATGAAAAGAAACACATGTATAATAATTAATTAAATTCAGCCTCTCAGTGATGGTTATACGCACACATATATGGCATTATAAAATATTTCGCTAATCTCAAACTTTTATTTCTGACATATAAAAAATGCATACAGTAAACTGAGAGATGAAGAGACAGAGAGATATAAGGAGATCTCTATTAAAATAATAAGAATTTCCGGATAAGTTAAAACGATTTGTATTAAAATATATGAAAAATATTGTATTAAATAGATAGGCCATGGGTTTCGTGACCAGAGTCCATTACGATAAATAAATACACAGAAAACAAGTTAGTTTTATTTCGCACGATTGCTAGAACAAAAGTGAACGTTTTTTACAATCGAACTTATGTTTATGGCTACTGTAATGATATCAAAATCACAACTTCCTTACAAACAAACAACGGAAATAAGGATATTAAATCTTAAAATGTAGTTAAATATTCGTAATTAATATTATAATTAGTTTTATATAACTCCAAATGATTAACTTTAGACAAATTACATTTATTTAAATTAATAATCTTTATTTCCGTACAAAGTTACATTATTTTTAAACAGATGGCGTGGCGCCATCTGTTTACAAACGCGCTTTAGAATGCAAATTTAATTATGTTTTGCTTATTTCATAAAACAATGAATTTAGACTTAAAACAATTTCTAATTGAATTTTACTTTAAATATATGTGTAACGAAATGAGATATTAAACAATAAATTACATATTGAATTAAAAATATTTTTGATATTTTTATAATAATTCAATTATTGATTTGCGCTCATGTACACATTTACAGTATATTCAGGTTAAGTAACAAAATCTAACCGTAACAAGGAACGATGCAGGTATTAAACATCAACCGCGGTAAAATCTATAAACTAACTTTTTAACAATAATTTTTACAGAAAACAATGAAACTGTGTCTTAAAAGTGAACGTTCGTATTTTTTTTCGTTATTTTGATTAAGAAAATAAAACTATTGTAATGATTTTTACGAAAATATATGGGCTCACCACAATTAAATCTTTTTAAATAAGAAAATAATTATGAAAATCAATTCATACATCCAAGAAAACAGAAGGTCGATGTATAACCTAGACTTGCATTTATCATGTATGAGTAACATCTTTTTACTATAGGCTCAAAATTTACCAGGTTGCTAAAACGATGTTAAGCTCACGGTATTAAAGTGGACTAATAAATCAACAGCTCTGATTTACAGCTTGCAATGTAATTGAATTATGTCGCCTGGACTTTACTGACGCCTGGAAATTAGTTAACAATTTAAATTCATCTTTTGTGTAATTTAAATGGGTGTGTTTACAAATGTTATCAATATATAGACTACCTTTAATAGCAATATAAAACTAAAGATTGGCTCTGTTTAGTTAAACCCGCTAATCTCAGTAATGATCGAACTAATATTTTTTTATAATATATCAGCTTCCCAATGTTTTTTAGTGACAGTTTAGTTAATATTTAATCCCATCTATTAAATAGGACACCGATAGCATAGAGGAGTTTCAAAATGTTTACTTTAAAACAAGTATTGTGCAATAACAAAACACTATTTAATCAAGCACGTGTTGTTGAATGCCACAAGCGTTCAAAATGATATGGCAAAACAGACTGAATTAAAAACAATTTATTTGACAGATGTAGCTTTAACAAGATGGCCGTTATTAACTGTCAAAATTTGGAAGACCCTGTTAGAAATCATGAATGAAGATTAAAAAAACTTTTTGGATTTGATTGCCTTCATAACTGATGCATCATTAGAAGCGTCTTGGTCGTTCAAAGTTTATAAGTTACTCCTTGTTATTCTTTGCAGTTTCACCTGCGTATATTTTTCTTTCATTGGTAATTGGAATATCTAACGTTATTTTTTTCTATTCAGACCAGCTGTTTCTGAAATTAGCATGTTCAACTAAAAACTCTTCAGCTTTATGATATTACTATAGATAACATAAATATTAATTACATTTGTAGACACACAAACGCATGTAGGATTAATGAAGTTTTGTCAACGTGCCAGGTGCCGTAATTCAATAATATTGCATGCTGTAAATTGGAGCTGTTGATTCATCCAGCAACTTGTTAAATGAGAAAATGAACCGATAGTAAAAACATGTTAGTTATATTACCTTAAGGCCAATTCTGGATTGGCTTGTTTTTAATAATCGCATCATTCATTGTTACGGTTAGGTTGTGTTACTTAACCTGTTTTACAATAAATTTGGACCAGCAATTCCTCAGATAAGCGCGTTTAACCAAAAAAAACAAACTTTTCAGCTTTATATAATTCTTATGATACGTAATTTTAAATGTCAATACATTTAAAATTACGTATCATAAGAATTTTCTGTGTGTTTTCTGATGTCTGATTATCTTATGTTACAAAATTTATATCTTATTATATATCTATAAAAATGTTTAGTAAGTTTCAATGCACCTTAATAAATACAGTACTTTTGCACCCTGAGCTTACAGTATAGATATTAACCTAAACTTGGGCGCGCACCTGCACGTTAAATGGCTTAAAATTAGTACAAACTTTAAAACTTGAGCATCCCAAATTGAAATAACTTCTTGGAAGTCATAAACATCTTTATTTTATTCATTAGCTCTACAAAAAAAAAATTACTTCCGATTTCCATTTTGTCAGAAACTTAATTTCTATCCCTAATAAATTAAAAAAAAAATAGCAAATCGATTTCATAAAAAATATTTATTTTGAATGAAGATTTCTATCACGAGAGTTTTATCACAATGAGATTTTTTTCACAGAAAATTACAAAAACCGACTTCAAACTTCTTGAAAGTGAACTTTCAACGTTATTTTCCTTTATTTTGATTCAGAAAATAAACCACTGGACCTATTTTTGTGAAAATTTTATGGGGTCATCTTTCGGAAATGAGATGTATCCTTTCAGGAATTTCAATCGAGTTAGTTACATAAATTGTTAGTTTTCATTTGGGAGCCATATTACACTGAGTAATCCTCATTGATTCAAAAACTCTTTTGAAACCGTGACAAACATTTTAACAGTACAAAGAGTACCGTTCATACGGCAAGGTCTTTAGAAAAATATTATTCTTATTAGTACTAGTTGCATGTAACAAACTTATAACTTATAAAGCATGTTATGACGTGACATTAAATGCAAAAAACATCTCTTTTATCTCCGACACTGATACTTAAATACTAACTGTTCTTCTTATAAAATACAACATACAAATATCATCTGTGGTTTTACATGACATTACTTATTTTTTTTACTCAACATAGCTGGTAAAATTCCAGTATTCAAAATGTACACCAGATTAACTCGAAGTCAGGAGTAAAATAAAAACACGCAGTCAGCGATGGTACGGTGGAGGCATGCGTCTAATATAAACCAGGCTAAAAGTTAGATAAAAAATATTATGTTAAGAGTAAAACTATAATGAGGTACTCACATACATAAATTGTGAAAAATTTGTTCATCAAGGACTAATTTTATATATTTTTTTATTTTATTATTTTATATAGTGGTAAAGAAAAGTGAAGAAAAGTTGGGTCCATTGAGAAAAAGTCCTTTCTTCTAAATATTTTAATTTATTTTTATAGATCCATGACATTATATATCTGCCACTTCTGCAGTTATCGTACTAGTATAATATTTTATACTTGCTAAGTTTTCTTTCGTCAGATGTCTAAAAAATGCAGAATTTACCTTTGGACTTTGTGATCTATCAAAAAGTGCACTGCTTTAAATCCATCAAAAAGTGCTCACAGATTTCGGCCGCTTAACTAACGTCGTAACGGTGTAGCAGGTTAGAGGCTCGTTACGAAACAACATTTGCAAGTTGGTCGAGGGATCAAACCCCAGATTAAGAAGTACTTTTTCTAAATTGTTATAAAACATTTTTCAAGATATTTTAAAATAAAAAAAATAATTGTGCAAAATAAATTTGTATTGCAAACATAACTTGGGCTTATAACACAAGAAAAAAAAATGTTTCACTAATTTTGACGGAGGACAACGCAAAACACGCACTTAAAGCAATGGAGAAATTAAAGATATGTTAATAGCTATGCGGAGAGAAAAGCAGCAACAAAAATACATATGCAAAATATGAATAAAGAAATTAAAAATACCATTTTTTCAAGTATTAACGAGAAGTTTAAACAACTAGATATAAAAAATGAGCTACTTGATTAAAGAGTGAAAGAGCAAACAATTAAATAAGATTACTTCGAGATATTTACGAGAAGGAAAAATTTGCTGCTTTTTGGTGTCGAAGAATGGGAAAATAACAAACTAAGATATGGCCCGAGCTATTGTTATAACATTCCTCACAATAGTTTTAAAATGCAAATCCAAAAGAACAAGAAAAAACTAGAAACATCTTATTATATAAAGGAAGATTTCCCTTTGAAAATATAATACAAGAGGAAAGAGTTAAAAACAGAATGAGAAATAATTGAAAAATAAGGAGGCAAGGCTATTATAAAGTATAATAAGATTATAATACTGGAAGATAAAAGCCAAGGAACAAAGCAAATTTCGGAAAGTAAAAATAGGAACATGTCAGAGTCACCAGAAACAACAAAATACCCCAAGATCATAGAACGACAAAAGAAAAAACCCCCCGGTAATCAGAATCGAACTAACTGTATGAGTAAATTAATTATAAACAAACTAATGATCTCACTAGAAGGAAAAATTTTCTACGACGAAAAACTACAAATACACCTCCAAAATTCTCTTTCTGCCTTGGTCTATTATATTAAAAATGAAGGCTATGGAAATATGCCCTATGCTATGTCTTACGTACGCATGCCAAACATGGACCATGTCTAGATACGCTTTAGAAAAATCAAAACCTTTCAAAAAGGCATAGAACGCAGCTTTGTAGGCCTACAACTAAAAGACAAGGTTAAGCACCTAGACATTAGAAAACGCACAGGTACCAAAGACGTAGTCAAACAAGCCCTTAAATTGAAATGGCGTTGGGCAGGACATGTGCAAAGAAGTCAAGACGAAAGGTGGTCAAAGGCTGTAACCAACTGGTATCCAATAGATGCCAAACAAAGCAAGGAAGACCTTATAAGCGATCGAGTGACGAAATCGTAAAAATTGCAGGCATAACTTGGAGTAGGTTAGCCAGAAACAAACAGGAATGGAGAAACATGGATGAGGCTTTTACCGCCCTAGGCGGTCCTTACATAGAAAAAATAGAATAAACACAAACAAAAAGCATTTAATTCAGCAAATTACTTTTAAATTTATGCTTTACTTTTTAGTTTATAAAAATTCCTTAGTGAGCAGTCGACCAAAAATACCCTGTGCCCGGTTTAATCATACGATATCAGGCTTGCTCGCCAGTATCGTCCTGTCCGTGATGATGGGTCGGTCCCAATAGAGCCTGGCGCGGTCATTTTCAGGCACGGCTTCCGGCAATTACTTATAAAACGGCAATCTTCGTTCAGTAAGACCGTATTTTAGAGTGAGCTCTTGATGGTGAATCCCTGGCCACTAGGTTATGCCTGTGCAAATACTCAGTGCTAGAAAGCGCCGAACAACCGGAGATGACATGCCGAAGTGACTCCCCAGGATGGCGACAGGCTCGACAAATATCAACGGTGCCATCCTTCAGGATGTATCTCCTAAAGTTGTTGGTCTTAATAACCTGTATTGCATAGACAAAACCCTCGGTTTCCCCAAAAAGGTCACCAAAACGTAGCCAGTTCAGAGATGCAATAGTGTCTACAAAGGGCTCGTGAAAAGTCATGTAGAACTGCCTATGCAGGTCCTTCCCTTTCCATACGGTCTATCGGTCGAAGAAGCTTTGTATTGCCGGCCTGCCATTGCTCGTTGGCTTAGAATAGAGGGGTCAATCCTTTGTCCTCTGAATGACGTCTGCGTAGATTACCTCATCCGATTTTGTCAAGAAATAATTACGGAGACTGCACACTTCGCGATTATGCATAGTGAGGGTGCTTAAAAAGCCCCTTCCACCACGCTTCCGCAGCAAGTACAGTCTCATCACTGACGACCATGGATGATGCATCCTATGAGACGTCATAATGGTGCGGACTTTTCTGTCCAGGGCGTTTAGCTCGGTTTGAGTGCATCTGAGTATGCCAAAGGTACATACGAGGATGGGTATAACCCAACCGTTGTACGCACGTGCTTTATTTACACCTGACAAAAGGCTGGTTAACACCTTTCTCAAGCATCCAAAAAACACGTCGCGAACTGATTGTTTTACGCTGAACTCATCGATACCTACTTTCTGTGACATACCCAGATACCGGTACGTTTCTGCCTCGGAAAGGGTCCTTAAGTCGACGGGCATTGAAATATTAATGCCCTCGTTATGTGTGACCTAACTTCTTTCCATATGGAGAACCGCACACTTATCCGTCCCCAACTCCATTCTGATAGAAGTGCTAAAATTACAAGTGATTTTAACATATATTTTTATACATTATTATTATTTTTATCATAAGTTTTCTTTTACCTAGAATTATCTCAGGGGAATGTAAGTCACATTCCGAATCTGTAGTAGTATTTTTGTAAATGTATAATTACTTCCATATATTTATTTGTTCTTACTTTTTAATGTAAAGTAATTTATAAATAATACATGAGAATGATAGATTTCTGTGTTGACTTGACGTATCATAGTTACTTGGCCAAATCTAGCAAATTTTATGCCAAATATAAAAACCAGAACAGTTTTATATAATAGTTTTCACAGAAAACAGTGTAACCGGTAGCAACAGCCTTAGGAGTGAACGTCGTGAAATAAAGTTTTCAGTTATTTGAATTTAAAAAGTAAAGATTGACTGATTTTCTTTAAATTTTATGGATTAATTTCATATAATTCCATGAAAATCGTTTAATAGTAAGTATATGCTTACAAATAAAAATAATGGAAATCAATTCATAACTTGTCAAGAAATCGGCAAATACACGAAACGAAAAAAAAACATACAATTAGGTTAAGGATCTCTTTCTTTTTTTAGGTCAGCTTAAAATAACAGGTCTACACACAGACGCTGAGTATTTATTCTGTTCGAAAACAGCAAAAATAACAATTAACAGCCTATTCCTTATTTAAAGTCTCCTCCAGAACAAGGATATAGGATATTATCCACCAAGCAGTCCTAGAACGCACTGATGAACTTCACATATCTTAGAAATATTTGTTATTTATATTAGAAATATTATTTATTTATGTTAGATATATAGGTATCTTGACGAAGTGCAGAGAATGTGGTTAATCAGGTTTTAAAATTGCGGTTATTAATAAAACTTTTGTGTCAGGGTTTAAATATCAGAATTATGTTACTATGCATATGAACAGAACCATGTTAATTCTGATATGTTATGTTAACGGTTATGAAGTATAATTCAAGAGGAGTAGGTCAATAATATGGCTAAATGGATGTGACATGGACACACAAGCTAGCTTCAAAAAAGCTTGGCGTCCTCAGCAGAGCGAGGCAGTATTTCCAGCCACTCCATCTTATGCAACTAT
>JAOCPS010651524.1:0-10805 GCA_025505425.1 Graphium colonna | reverse complement strand
AAAATTTGGTTTTAGCCTAAACTTATTTGTTTTATCAGTTTGAACCATAAATTTAATAACATTACAATGCAAAACATAGCAAAAATAAAAATGACTACTTACTTTTTTTGAAAGTAAGATATTAGAAAACATCTAAATATTTTTTTGAATTAGCAAATTATAGTTGAAGTGTATAAATATTAGGTTGGAATTTTTTGTCACATATTGTTAGTCTCTTAATTGATTACAGCATTATTTTCTCTTGTAATGTCAAAAAAAAATTACCATGACAAAGTTTCAACTATAACTAAAATGATTTGAAAAACTAACTGTCACCATAAAAGACAATGCCCAAAAGCGGTACCAAGAAGTGTTATACATCACAATCAAAATTATATAGTAATTATTTATATAATTTTTAGGACAGTACCCTTCATGGATTTAATTTTTAAACCAGGAATTTTAATTTTAAGCAAAAAATGTCAATTTTGCTTTACCTACATGACATTTACACAATCTATAATAGAGATGTAATAGAAACTGTTTTTGATGAATCGATTTTTCGATTCTATCAAATATCTCTGTGTAGCCCGGTTGTCTTTACGAAAAAAAACTTCTGTACAAGTAAATATAATAAGTCTAGTCTCCAAATTTTTTTTTTATTTGATGCAACTTGTTACGGTATTCCATATGAAAATGCGCATTGTCCTTTGATGCACTATTTTATAAATGTACACAAATGAAATTATTTTTTTCTTAAAAACATGATATAGACATTATATAATAAACAATAAAATACACTAACATACATTAAAATGGATAATAAATACCCATACCCATAATTGGAACATCAGCTTTAAAAATAACAATCAAACCACAAACAAGACAGCTTGCAACCATATAAAAATATGCCGTAATCAAGAAAAATAACAGTTTTTTTTTGTTTATTTTGAAACATAAACACCGCAATTGCCACACTTTGTGTTCCTCTCACATTTATAACCACTTGTGCATTGGTTTTTAGTTCAGACACCATATTTCACACACCAAAATGTATATTGTTCACAGTTTTATATTTTGAGAATCAATATATTGCAGTCATTTTCTCTTTCTTTCACTTCATATTTAAAGTCTACAGGTTTTGATACTGGAGTCTCCAATTTTGGCTTTGATGACGGTAAAGGTTGACTTGTTACTGGTGTTTTTTGTTCTTTAGGGGACTTCTGCACATTGGATTTATTTTCAGATTTTGAGTTGGCTTTCAAAGGTTCTTTGGGAGACTTTTGAACATGGGGTTTGTTTTCAGGTTTTTGAGGTTTCATAGACTCTTTGGAGGACTTTATTACATTGTGTTTATCGTGTTTTGATTTTGATTTTGAAGGTTCTTTGGAAATGTTCTGGGGATTTGAAGGTTCTTTGGGAACAATTTGGGGTTTTGGACTAGCAGGTTTGTTGTGTAGGGCCTTGGGAATGGCTACATTTGATTTGCTTCTGCTTTTTGATTTGGCCGGAGCAGGTGTTAATTGGAAGTTCTTTGATACAAAATCTTTGTAAGAGTCATTGAATGACGAAGGGGATAATTTATCTACTGGTTTCTTTTTCTCTTTAATCGGTGTCATTAGGTCGTCTTTGACATTTTCGTGTAGCAAGGGAGATGTATTATTGCTGTCTTCTTCTTTTTTACTAGATTTAGACTGTGTATCGCTTTCGCTGTCCATCTCATTGACAACTTTGCTTATATCTTTGTCTGCCAGCGAAAAGGAGTTGATTATTTTAATTGTGCTATCCTGTAAAGTAGATATGGGACTTGAGGCATTACCGTCGACATTCTCGGGCGGTTTATCCTGGTACATTCGCGTTTTAAAACGTTTAGTTATAGGCTCAGTTTTTGTCTTATCTTCAACCGGGTCGACTTTTCTCTTTTCCGCGGCACTCTTGTCGCCAACAATCCAAGATACATTCAAATCGACCGCATTCTTCGATGAAAACGAGTCAGAATCGGGATCCTCTTCGTAAGTGTTTATCACCGTAGTCATTTCAAGAGCTTTACCAATCAGTATTTTCAGAGTCTTTATATTGACCTTTGCTGAGTCCAATACTATACATTCCATTAGTTTCTTAAACTGTAAGTAGAGATCGTTTTCGTCTACTTTTAATTCATTTATTTGCGTATAACCCTCTGCGTTCTGTAGTAGCGTTGTCAGGGAGTACTTCTTATATTTATCAGGGAGAATGTATTTTTGATATTTATGCTCATGATGGTCCTTATAGAAATGGACTTGCACGCCTTTAGTGAACTCCTGGACTATAATTGTCGAAGGACACACTATAGACGTTCTATCATCGCATTCGCTACTACCGTCTGGTACAAATGTACAGCGATAGGTTTCCTTGGATATTGTTTTGCCCAGAATTGAATAACGCACCTTCATTATCTTCTCCATCTCGTTTTTCCATTCCAAAAACTCTGTAAATCAATCATATTAGTCATTAGACATGTATTAAACTTGTCACCTTTGTGTGATATGAAATTCCTTAATAATCCAATGAATATAGCTTATAAAACTTCAAATTAGAAGTATAGTCGTCATTCTTTTTTTACATATCAATGCCTTAATTCGCAAACCAGCTAACACCAAATAAGTAAATATTTACGAGGAACCATAAAATATTGTAATATTTTTCAAACTGAATACAAAAAAAATCAAATTCATCACATAGAGAAACCAGACAGGGTTTTTCTTTTATAAAATGACTGCAAATCACATGTTTGCAAACTTCATATTTTTGACAAAAGTGGAGTTAGCTGGTTTGTAAATTAAGGTATATTAAATTTCACTTTCTGACTGATTATGAAATTAAGCAGAAATGTTATTTTGGATACATTGAAAAATTTAAAGCATATCTTGAAAGCAAGAATTGTTTTCAAGGGGTAGGAAGTAGACAGGTGTGTATTGTGCATTTGTGCAAACACACTGTCTTAAACCAACTTTTGGATTACATTAATCTTCTTGTATTTAATATATTATTCTTGCATTTATTATATAATACATTAATGAAACAATTACAATCTAACACCATTAGGAGTAGAAAAAATATTTAAATAATAGTTGAAAAGATATTAGATCACTCTGTCTATACATATACAGTGTGACTGGTGGGTAACTGACAATATTTAAGGAGAGCACTTGGTACTCGATTTTCGTCATATTTATGTAATAAATAAAATTAAGTGCAAAGTTATCAACCTAATTTTTTTATAAATAAACAAAATTTGGCAAGGCACTGGCGTTTGATCAGTTATACGCGCGGCAGGTCGTTGACCGTCCGAGCGCCCCTTTGCCACTCTAGCCAAGCCTTGTTCGCTAGAATGAACATAAATTAAGATTATGTTTACTCAGTGGTAAATCAATATGCATTTTTAGTATCCATATGTGATCCCCACATATATGTATTTGAGTATAAAAAATTACTCACCAGTCACATGTATATTAAATAAAAGTTTCTGTTTGTAATATCAAAACAAAGAGATTTTCTCCTTATACAATTATTGAATAAATAATATGGTTTTAATTTGCAAGAAGCCAATTTTTTAATTAGTCAGTTTACCTTCAATAGATTCAAGTAATCTCTAAAAAAACTGAACCTATTTTAATGCCACCTATAGTAACAGATTGATCATGTTAAAAGCAATAACTGGAGATACTTTTGTGCTAGAAAATTTTAGGTCTGTGTAAAAAACTTAAAGCCTATTTATTAAGCATTAAGAAGTATTATTGAAATAGACAATTTGTGATACAGACGAAGTTATACAAAATTTGATAATAATATCAAGCTAAGGAGACAACAGGCAACACTTATAAATTAATAATTATTTCCACAGAAAATAGATTTTTCAGTTATATTGATTTTAATAAACAATCTGTGGGACCACTTTTTGTGAAAATTATATGGGACACCTTGCAACTATACCTCCTCAAATAAAAAAAGAATTTTGAAAATTGGTTCATAAGTTAAGGAGAAATCCGCAACACCCACAAAAAATAATAAAAAAAGTGTTCCTAATACTTTTCAAACAATGTATGGTTTGATAAGCATTGCTGATATCTACTAGTCCATATCAGTTTTACTCTTGTAAAAGTGAGGTTCTCCATGCGCACAATGCTAATGCCGCCATTCCGTGTGCGAAAGAAACAACCGTCCTCAAACGCACCGCAATGACAAGGACAGAAATCACGATGTCGCGGTGGGGTCTGAACGGAGCGGGAGTGAATGGTAAAATCAATGATTTTAAGAATAAAACGATTGTGTTGTATAACACTGACAATATTATGACCGACATCACTTGCACCATCACAGATGCTTATTTGAGTTTGATTTTCTATCTGTTAATTTATGTACAATTTAATTAATATTGGTTTTAAGATGACAAATAGAGGTAGGTTTGGCATTTTTCTTATCAGATAAAGTTTATCTAATTGTGTATCGGACTTCCGATGGAGCTAATAAAAGGTCTCAAATATAAGTGGTTATTTTTTTACATTTTTATAATGAAGTATTACAAAATAAAACCGTTTACAAAATTACATCTCTAGGAGAACCGGACCTTAATTTCAAATACTATATAAAAATACTATGCTCAATATGGTATGATCAATGATTAGTTTTTCTACTGATATTTGAATTTTTTATTTCTTAGTACAGAATTAAAAAACATTTTTATCCTATTATTAACATAAATTTTTATGACACATTTTTGTGTGACTTACATTATTTTCTTTTTTAATAGCTTTTATTTGAACACCTTTGAAAAATATTAAACTCACCTTCTTTACTGGGGAAAAACATACTTTCGACTCCTTTATAGTGCAACCCCGATACATGGAGATCAAACAAGCTAAAGCTGTTGAATTGCTGCTTACATCCCGCACAAATATAAAACCAAGATGTTTCCAAAAAATCCTGTGGTAATTTGGCATTTTCACATATATGCGGCTCAGAAGCCATCATTTTTTTGCTACATTTTGTGCAAATATCCCTTTTTATAGGTTTTATTAAGTCCGGTGAGTTGGGGAGGCTGAAATTCAAATTTAAAATATCTTCATTTACATCGACTCTGGCACATTATTAAGAAATGCCCAATATTTACATTGTCATAGTATATATGACTAAGTTGACAGAGAGAAGCAGATCAAGAATTATATACAGGTTAACTGGTGGGTCATGTACAGTATTCCAGGACATTATTTGTAGGGATCATATATAAAGAATAAAAATATTATTAAAAAAAGATATTGATTTACCACTCAGTTAACATAAAGTTAAATAAAAATATTACGCAAATTATGTTCACCCTAGTGGACACGGTGTGACCAGAGTGGCAGAGTTTGATGACCACAGGCATGCACTGCTGAGTAGCTAGTGCCTACACTGTACCAGCACACTTCATTCATTTATTGGAAAATTTAGCTAAAACTATACCCCTAATTTTAATACATAAGTGTGATGGCATTCAAGTCCTAATTGCTTTCCTTTAATATTGAAGTTAACTCACCAATCAACCTGTATACTATTTTTAGACATGGAATTTGCTATTCTTCTATGTTAATTTTTATTGGGTTATATTATATTCCTAACTCAATCACTCAAGGATACCACAAAGATGACATTACTTAATAATTGCTAAAGTTGTTTCAGTTTACTTAACAACATTAAGATTATAGTTTAATCACTTTAGTGTCTATAATATTATTGTATGTATGTGTATTTAGCATAAAGACATAGCTTTCATTTACTGATATACTAAAAAAGTAGTTTTCACAGGTCCAATAAGTGTATGTTATACCAGACCAACCAGGGTTTGTTTACAAGAAAAATAACCTAAGACCAATATATATTTAGACTTGAATCACATACCAATGTTATTTCCCACTAATGGAGGAAAAGCAAATCATACAAAAAGATATAATGTTTTACTTACACTTTCTCACCAGAGCTATTTACACAATGGCATTTTTGTATATGCCTATGAGCTGAAAAGTAAATTGGAAATGTTTTCATACATTTTGGACACTCGTAGTGAACGTTTGCACCAACAACAGAATTTGAGTTCAATGTTGTCTTTGGCGGACTTTTCGTTTTGGCGCCAGGCTTCGGTGTTATGGTGGCCTTTTTAGGTAGTGCAGTTTTCGGTTTTCCTATTGATATCTTAGCCAGTTTCACATTCTTTAATTTAGGCGTCTGATGCTTCGGTTTTGCCACTGATGGTTTAACGGGGGTTTTCGTTTTCACTTTTACTGTAGCGTTATGAACACATTCTTGATGCGATTTCAATGCTTCCGCGCTCATCAACCTTCGACCACAAACGTCGCATTTGAACACCGCAGTGCGGAGTTTTATCTTCGCGGCTGATCTGGTCCCCATTTTATATAAAGCATTTGAAATAATCGAGCTATATAAACTTGAGAAAAGTCTAATGTTTTCAATAAGTCAGCATGTAAAACAAGATGACGCCTGTCGCTATTAGGGATTCAATTTTTTTTAATTGGGTTACCGTTCAATAGTGTTGTGCGTGACGATATATCGGTTTTCTAAATCGAATGTACAAAATATAATTACATCGTTTTAAATTTTGTTTATTCGCCAAATGAAAAGTAAAAAAAGTAAATTTTCTTGGATTGAACATATTCCTATTTATCCTCATAAATTATAAAGGTTACTTCAAATACAATTTCAAATACCCCGAAAAAATTTAACTTTTTTTTAAGGTATTTTATAAATATATATTTTTTTTTCTAAAAAAAGTAAATATAAAATAAATAGAAATAATAAAAAAGAACATTGGGTGATATCGCCCCTGATAGATATAATAATAAATTATCAATATTATTTTTAATAATTTTAGTCTTCGAGATGTTACCTTAGGAAATAGTCGAAAATTGACCATTGCTTCATCCTATCACCAAAACTATCAGACCTAATTTTTGAAAAAAAAAAAGAAAGGAAATAGCTATTTATCTAAAAAAAATGGAAAAGTTATATGATGTCATGAAACATGGGAAATTTTAAATGTATGCCAATGGAAACCTCGTAACGCGAATCTGAACCGTGCGTAGCCGGTTTTTTTTTGTAAAGAGATAAATTTTTGCCTCACCCCAATTTTTTCGATCTTCTATCGCATGGGTGAATGGCCCAAGCCCATGGCTCATATCAGCTGACCGTATAGAGTTTATATTCTGACTCATTCGTGCAGGTGCATCACGGTATTTGAGTGTTTCGATGTAAATGTTGTTGTTTCATTTCCATCGTGTTTTTTTATGATTATACTCATAGAACACAGTGAAACCTATAAAGTTCGTAAAATACATTTTTCAATTATTTCAATTTAAAAAAAGAAACTATTAGACCGATTTTTACGAAAACTATATGGGACTGCCACGTAACTATACAGTAAGACCTCGCGTAAAGCTGTTTCATTTAGCTTTTTTTTCGACCAGGGGATTCATCGCAGGTATCAAATTGTGCACAGCGCAGGTTTCCCCATTCTGTACATAACATATCAAAACAACGTTATAGAGGAAGTGGAAAAACAACTGTCTATGTGGATTGACGACAAAATTGAACGCAATATGCCATTAAGCCACTTTAATACCTAACCAATATTCTATCCATCTTCCCCTTACCCTATTATTTAGATGTTAAGATAGGCTCGTTAAACGTTTACGCATTAAGCGGGGTCTTACTGTATATCTTTTCAAAAAAAATAATTTTGAAAATCGGTATAACTTGTAAAGAAATTAAGTCACGTACATACAAAAAAATGTACAGTCAAATTAAGAATCTTCGCTTTTTTTTAAGATGGTTGAGACCACAGAATTTTTTTCAACGCCTTAATTTAATTAGTTTTACTCCTTCATTGATTCGTTTTTTAAACAAATTATTTTATAGTACAATATCGACGCTTATCTTGAATTATAATTACTCATATGTATCAATGTTAAAATTGTTTAATATTTTATTTAATATAATTTTACTCAGTTTTAAAATAACTATACAATCGGCAACATTGGATCTTCTATTAACCTCATCAATTAATTGAAAAATCGATTTAAAAATTGTATTGTCGCGTTGTTGCTTCACCTGACTATTGCGCAGCGTACGTAGTACCTACATTAGGGGTTATAAAATGTTTTCTGTATATCATGTTTGGATTGGGAGCGTATTTGAAACAGTAATAACAGCTATTAAGAATTCTTTTTATAATTAAAATTGTATCATTCGTGTAATTCCATATACATGGGCCAGTATCGAATAGCATTTATTTCTATATTCTCATAGTCACAATTTATATACTCCCTGTTGTTTGCGTTTTCACTCGAATTTTAGTAGCTTTAATATTTTTCACCGTACCATAATCTTACACTTACTAAATTAAAAGAAGCCAGTCCAAGTTCCATCGAAATTAATTCACTCGTTTTGGACCTTACCCAAAAAGGCAGATAGACAATAAATTTTAAATTATGTTCATTATTAATTAGTCCCGTATACTTTTCATATACATTAAATATTTATAGTTCACATTTACAGGACGTCTCTGACGTCTTTCTGAGGGCGTAGTGGGGATAAATTGTGCGCATTAAGCGCCGTTCCACATACATTTATAGCGTCGGTCAACAAAGAATGTGCTACACCCCTCCCTATATTGTTGAGTCATAGCTTTAAAACCCAAAAATTTTGTACTTTTTGACAGCTCTATGACAACTCGAGGTCAAAGTCGTGCATATTCTTAATTGAATAGCATAGTATGTTTTTTTTCAATAGCTTGTGCACAATTTCCCTCCATTACGTCCCTAGGAAGAGGTTTATGACGTCTCGTGAATGTGTTTCTCTAGAATTTATATTGAAATTACAAATTTTTATTTATAAGAATAGATTATTTGTTTATAGTAATAGGAAAAAAACAATAAACAACGAGTGGACCCACACACCACACCATTTTAACATTTTCTTCCATATTCTTAGTTTTATAATTTAAGCTTCCTCTACTTGAGGATTATTTTGTTAACGACTCATCGAACATA
The DNA here is from genome assembly GCA_025505425.1 of Graphium colonna. NCBI lineage: Eukaryota > Metazoa > Arthropoda > Insecta > Lepidoptera > Papilionidae > Graphium > Graphium colonna. The sequence goes on along the minus strand of JAOCPS010651524.1, from coordinate 1,746 downwards.
ATTTGATCGCACTTATATCAACATGGAAAAATATGATATAACGAAAATAAATAACTGTTTTCTTTAAATTAGCATCTCCTTTTGTATTATTTTATCAATCCTTTAGTATTTCTTGTGACAAAAAACCGTGTACTCAGTACATTTCACAAAACGCCAGCTAGGTGTGATTCGGGGAGAGATATCGGCAGGATCTGTTTTTGTTTGAAACTTAGTTAAAATAATAGACCGGTATTGGATTGTTTTTATTGTCAAATGTTTATATAATTAATTGGCGTTAAGTAAATAAAAAAACATATAACTGCAATTTATTAACAAAAACAAATTCTTAGTAACAAGCTCCATAATAATATAAAACAATGCCTAAGGGAATTTTAACATGACATATGTAATTCTATGGATATTTTTATTTAAACAAATATTAAATATATTGTTGTCCTCCTTTTAAATTATACTGGATCCCATCGATAGTTAATGATTTCGCTAGCGTCCGTCAAGGTTGAATATAAATAAGCATGGTCTAGACGTCAGATAGACTCTCTTACAATTTGACAGGTTATGAGTATGTATGCTTTCAATTGCAGACGTTAAACATTTTTGTGATATGTGTGAACAAAACTAACAGACTTCATTATGTCATTATGTAATTATTAGTAAAAATGTCTGAAAAAATATAAAAAAATCAAGACAATCTAGCCCCATTGTACAAAAAAAATAAAAGGAAATAATCACAATCACCAACTTTTTTTAACTTTAACGTGTTGACCCGTGCAGCGTCCTGCATTTGTGCAGCAATATTAAAGCCACTGCGTTATACCCACCAAGTTAACTTGGCAACATTTAAAATTAAAGGGGTTATTACAGCCAGTGTTTTAGACTATAAAATAGTTTTATAAAATGATCTGCGTACGTCTGAAATTCTGATTAATCTGTTATAATATAACAATACCTTTTATTGTAGTTGCTATTGTGAGCTGCACCTAGGCCAGATTTGTTGAAGAATATTGTTTAAAACCGATTGCGCACGCTCATTATTGAATTCTTAATAAATATGCACGCCGTCACCCTGCCAGTAGAATGAGAGAAATGGTAAATATTAATATCTGGGATGTTTTTCACCGTATTGACCGAACCCACGTATGGCTCAGATACAAGGGCTAGGGAATGCTCGCTGGCCACGAAGAAACGAGTAAATTCTAAAAGCGCGCTCTTCGATCTGTTTATGTTACACTTAATAATTCTAATTGATTCGTCTTTATCCATAATTTGTTCATAACCTCAGTCTCAGTAACATAGATCGTTGGAACGAGTAGACTTATTCCTCAATAGCATTAGGGATGCTGATTGCGTCGTGCAGGACGATTTCAATGGATGGCACCATATTTGGGGTAGTGACAGTGGCAGCTAATGCTCGGGGACAAACAGTAACTGACATCGCACACGGACGAAATGTCTTCTTTTGTTACACAGGGCATACTCTAAGTTTCGAGACCATCTCTCGGGCTATTGCGTTCTTCTTTCATCGACCTGACGATGGTTTCGTCTTCAGCTTTAGACATGATTGATGCTTGCCCAACTTCACCACACAATGCTATAGATTATTCAATAAATATTCGTTACAACCGTCACCAATGTAGGGCGAATAATATAGATTTTTATTTATTATTATTATGAGGGATGAAAATATTTTTCTCGTCTGGCTAGGTTGTCTAAACAAATAGATTAGAATATTATAATATACACAATTAT
>JAOCPS010651413.1:0-10806 GCA_025505425.1 Graphium colonna | reverse complement strand
CCCATCCTATCCAATAAACCTATTTTATTCAATTTAATTGACAACGCACTGGCGACTTTTCGTTTCCATAAAAAATGTGAATTCGAATCGCAATAAACAGAAAAAAACTCTGATATTTTTGTATTTTAATACAAATTTTACAATGCACATGTAGAACGGCATGCTACAGTTTGATACCGAGAGTAGTTTGTGTCACTTTTATATTTCGTGTGCTACCTTTGTGACCTGTCAAATATGCGTAAAAGATTCACGATTCTACTATATTTAGTAATGTTTTTATTCGATTAAATACCATGTGAAATCGTGTGTACCAGGAACCAATTAAATAGACTTGAGCAAACAAACATATTGAGTGACGTAAATCGATGTTTGACTAATAGTAACCTACTTAATCCCTTTCAATGTCACTAGTAAAATCCAATCTGTCAACTTAGTTGTGTTTAGTACGTATATCTGGGTCAAACCAAATATTATCAAGAAAAATATAAATAAAAAGATACCGTCAATGTATGTTCATGCACAAGTTATTTTATTATTTATGTATGAGAAGAAATAAATCAATCGAAAATTTTGGATTAATTTTTTAAAAACATTGACGAGTTTTTCGGTAATTCTTTGTACAAGTAACAATACAAACACTTTATTAAAGCGGGCTTAATTTTCAATATAATATGTAAATTTGAATTAAGCGTATTCTCATAAACAAATGACTAGGAAATATTTTTCATATTAGTGTCGTAGCTTCAAATCACAGAGTGGTTTTCTTTAGAGTTTATTATAAATTTGTGTTTATTGCAAAATAATATACAAATATTTAATATATAACAGATTAAGAATCGACGACTCCCAGACAAGGCAAAATTTTTCTATGTTTTAACAAAGATCAAAACTTATTAGAAACAATACCAATATAATTTGTTATTAGTTTGTATGCGTTATGTTAAGTTTTGTATTTAAATTGAACCGTATAATATTAAGCACACTTTTCCATTTTTTAAGATAACAAAAACATATTGGCTCGCTTATTAGTATTTATTGGAGTTTGCACATAAATTAAGATTTTTACTGGAATAAATACTTAAACGACAATACCCATTTTGATATGACAAACCGTACCAAGTTGCATCAAGATCAAACATTTATTTGGAAACTTCTTTTATTATATTAACTCCTACGGAAATTCTTATCGTAATAAACACCCCGGTTACGAAAATATTTGATATAATCCAAAAATCTATTCATATAAAATAATTTCTATTGCATCTCTATGACAGATTAACAAATGTCATGTAGGTAAAGCAAAATTAAAAGTTAAAATAAATTTCCTGTTTCAAAACTAAATCCTTAAAACAAAATATCGTAAAAAATTATAAAAATACTATATAATTTTGATCCTGATGCACAAGAATTTTACGAATAAATTAAAACTGTTTTATCACGTCATAGTCGAATGCATATCAGAAACACTAAACATTTTATGCAAATTTTCATTTGTACATTATGATGTTGTAACATTATACATGTTATGGAAAACTTTCTTTTAAAAAAATTTACTTCACCTGTCATGCTAATTTATTGTGGTATTCTTTTAAAATGCAAATGTTTCAGTGTCTATGATCCGTTTTAAGCTTAATAATTAAACTTTCATGATACAACTATAAGTTCCGTAATTTTAAATTAAAGCAAGCGAAGTACTTGGAAAAGTTTTAGGTTATATTATATAAGACTTTTAAATATTTTTTCAACTAAATATTTGAATATATATTCAATGTGGTTCATAATGTCACCATTTACCCCCACAGCTATTGGCCATATAAACATAATATTATTTATTATATTCTGATACAAGTCAATAATAATGGAAAATGTATATCGTCGTCCAGTCTATGTGTGATTTCACACTGATTGAAATCATTGTCAATATTACGAATTGAATCAAGCGTTTTCGTATATTGACAATAATAATGATGAAGCAACAGCAATGATTACATTTGTTTTATCTGATCCTTTAAGCATAAATATAAATATACAAAGAATCAGAAATTTCATCACGAATTACTGGTTTTATTTATATATTTTAAAGTGCAACTAGAACAAACGAAACTTCCACAAAAAAATGTTAGGTTAACTTAGGTTTCTAAGTTCACTTTGTTCAAGTTGAACTTTTCTCTTTTAACCATGGAATAGTTATATTTCAAAGGAAAAAAAAACTTTGCGTCTAATCTTTTAAAGTTTTCATATCTAATGTGCATTATTAGAATTGTAAAAACATTAAGTATCGTCGACACAATAAGCGAAGAAATGTGAAAAAGTCTTGGAACTTCCGCCATTTTCGAAGAGAAAATTGTAAAGGAAATGTTAAAAATACGCAAGGAAGAAATTATAGGCTGCTGAAATACGAATAACAAAAGAAGGCAAGTACTTTTAACTTTTACTAATATTATGATAAATCAAAGTGATCTTTTAAATATATAGTGAATGGCAAAAAAAGAAACTTAACTAAACTTTAAACAAAATTAACGCAGTCAAACTCTGGAATTCACTCCCCCATGAAATACGCGCTAGCTCCTCTCTCAATTTTAAACACAAAAAATATAAACAAAACAAAATCTTTTGTTACTTTTTATCTTACAAATGTACAATTATTTTTTGAAAGTATTTTATTGCTCATTTAACGTATCTAAATGTTTAGGCAAAAACGTTCTGGTGTTAATAGTGTGGACTAAGGAAGCGATAAGCTTCTTGGTAGAGTCCAATAGAAACTAGTGCAAATGGCGTTAAAAAGTGCGGTAAAATTATTAGGTATTATTAAGTCGATATAAAATCTAAATGAGAATTTCTTAAACTGTATACATATCTGAATATAATTTGATTATTCACTTTTATTTCACCGTATTTCTCAAACAGAACTGATGACATTTTCGTGTTAAATGTTTCATTGTAATAACTGGAAAACAACCTAGCCATACAAATCTTGTAAAAGGTGCGACTGCATATTTTTAACTAAGGCGCGTGCACCATGAAAACGTCACAAAAGTGTGAATAGATAACAAAAATTATTTAGACTAAAATAATCCCTTCCAAATGATATCGGATCCGTACACGACGGGTTCCGTACGTCCGTTGTTGTTGTAGCGGCAGCAAAAATACATGTGTTGTGTTTTTCATGTTGAATTATTGAATATGTTTACAACAAAAATATTAACGAAGAAATAAAACTAACATAACTGCAATAATCAAATTATACGAATTGAATTGCAGAATTTCCACTGTCTAAATAATGCGAATCATGAGTTAAATGCCATTGTCAGATTGACGGATGGAGAGAGAGACTCTTTGTAAAAGGGCCCATTTGGTTACCCTCTGGGAACAGAAACCTTAGAGCATAACAACTTTTCACAGCTTTTTCTGCACTTCTACGATTGTGCTCGCTCGGGGAAGTACCACCACCCTTTATAAAGTCGGCATAAAATAAAGTATGCATGACTTTTGGGGATGCAGGATGGCCATGTCTACCCTTTTCTTTTTCTAATTCTATCCTCTCCAAATCCTTCCCAAAACAAAAGAATTTTCAAAATCGATTAAATGGCGGAGAGATGCGCGAACATACATAAAAAATATAAACATTCGAATTGAGAACCTCCCTTCTTTTTTGAAATCGGTTAAAAAACCGGTCTGGTCCCTTTTTAAATTTTTCTCATGATCAACAAACAAATTTTTGAATCTGTGAAATCATCAATACAGTACGAAAATCGGACAATACCATTATCGTGTTAGTTTGAACTCCTGATTATAATTAGGAGACGCTTATTTTAGTTGGATTTTCTATCCGTCAATTTATATTTTAAATAATATTAATTTTAAGATGAGAAATAGAGGTATGTTTGGCATTTATTTCTATCGGATAAAGTTTATCCAATTGTGTAACGGACATCCCACGGAACTAAAAAAGGTCGCAAATATAGGTATGTTTTTTAACATTTTTAGGATTCCGTAGTTCACTTGGAACCCTTATCGTTTCGTCGTGTCTGTTCCTCTGGGCTCGTACTCCGCCGTGCACCGATCGTCACGAAAATTGGTGGATGTAGTATATTGGAGATCCAAAGATTCGTTTTTAAAATTATGTAAAAAAAAAATTTTTCCACCCCTCCTTCCATACAACAATTTTTTTTACATACCCGACTGTGTGGGGAACCCTTGGAAAGGTCTCCTATAATTCCATAAAAAACTTTCTAGAAACCATATGGATCAAACCTCCCCAAAGTTAAAATTAGAGGGTCCCCTACTCCTTAATTTTTGAAATATCATTACAATAATTCTAAAAAAACGTAATATATACCTCTAACTAAGTTATTTCGAAGAAAACTTTAGCGGACTCGGCATACATGGATATTTTTAGACAACTCGATAAACTTATGTACTTACAGTCGTAAAACGTATGGAATCAACCGCAATTTTGAAATCTGTCGGTATTTATTTGTCAAGCGATCGGACTGACCACGGATTGCTTCGGAACCCCACCATGTGCGTGCTAGACACGCTCTTGACCGGTTTTTTTATAATGTAATATTACAAAATAAAACCGTTCATAAAATTGCAATTTCTAGGAGAACCCGGTCTTAATTCATGATAATACTTTAGAGAAACTATATTTTATCTATCACTCATACAGGAATATAAATACTCTCGGCACATTTAATTTTGAAATTCGACATTATAAGACTGATCATCCAAATACACGAAAGCATCTAATCTTCTTATCAATCAATTTAACAATAACACAAACACTTTTTAGCCGCAGGATGTTAACATGCCATGTATTAGAATATGTGTTGCATAAATGATGTCATGCACAAACGCTATGTAACAAATTATATACCGTATACATTTTATCTACTAGACCGCCTCCATAGCCTAGTGGTATGGGCTCTTGCTTTGAAAACCGGAGGTCATGGGTTCGAATCCCGTGGTTGAACAATGACTTTGTGTTATTGTTTCTTGGTTGGATTAGGACAATGCGGGCTGATCACCCGATTGTCTGAAAAGAAAGATGATCCATGCGTCGGATGAGCATGTAAAAATTCGGTCCTGCGCCTGATCTCTCTTCGTGGCCGTGATTCGGAGGACTTTAATCTACTAGCTGCTCCTTGTGGATTCACACATACATTTTCTCCATTTTTGTTAAAGTTTTCATTAATACTCCGCTCCGATTAGTTATAACGTGATGTTACAATAAATTAATATAAATCATATTTTTTTTCTAATTGAAAAGATGTCAAGCGAGTTGACGGTTCACCTAATGTCAAGCGATCCCGTCGCCCATAGACACACACGACATCTGAAGAATCGCGAGTGTGTTTTCAGCCTGGGAAATTGGATAGAATAGGTTAATTGGATAGGATGGGGCCAGGATTAAGGGTTTGGAGTTGAAGGGAAAGAAAGTGGACAAATCATGCATAATTTTTTTTATGCTGATTTATTATGATTTCATGGTTACAATTGTGGCGTACAATTTGGAAGTTCATCTAGATTCCATAATTGACAATACCTTGTATGATATAATTATCGATGAATCCGTCAAAAGGAATTTAAACTCAATTGAAATGTATCACAAGAAAAGGATGGATTTAAAGCATCGTGTTTTTATTCATGTTGACGCTACATATGCGATTCGAGCATGTACACTGTCATTAGTTCCGATGTGAGAAAAGAGAGGGCGCTTAATTAAAATTGGTTTCCTAAGTTATCGTATATTATATTATTAATATTATTTTTATTTGGAAACATTACATTAGAATCATGTAAAATAAAATGATAATTACAATGAAATGTGTCTTTTAGTACAAACACTTATAGATCACATGAAAACATGTGCATTAATTTAAGATCCGCTTTAGTCGTCAAAATAATGCAAAATTATAACTGACGAAAAATCGGTATACGCATTTAATAATAAAAATATTAAAAAGAAGTTCGCTTGCAATTTTCTTCCAAATATTTAAGGGCCGCTTGAATATTTACCAAATGGCTTTAAACTAAACTGTTGTGCAAAATAACTATCTGAAGAACCGCCTCAAGTTGTAAAATATTTATGATGCGTTAACTTCAAATGGCCTGAATTTTATAACATTTATCTTTGTCATTGTCGAGTACGAAATAAACGCGAAAGTCTCTTTAGTGATCCTTTTTTATATGTTATCAAAATTTTAGTACATCCTGGGAATTTATAGCAGCCATTCAAAAATTCTATTTTATACCTAGCTGCTAATTATAAAAACATTTAATTTATTTATTTTTAGTACAAAACGTTTATATCTTGTTAAACATTAGACAAAATTATTTACATACTAAAATTGTTATCCTTAATACTAAGAATATAACTAGTCATGATTCATTTTTGCTCATTTCAAACGGGGCTTTAGATGTTGTTTATTTCTTTTTAATGCATAGCATTTGTACGTTTATCTTCACAGAAACAATTTATTTGGAATGTAAGTTATTATTTCCATTACATATATGAATTACATGGGGTATCTTAATCGAAAATCAATGTTTTTTTTTCATATTATTAAGAAATACTCTAAAAAAGGAAAAAATTGTGGGGAAGAAGTTTGGTATGAAATTGTGTAAAGTTTTGTTTGGTTATTATACTATTGGAACACAACGTAATCAACCTTTTATCTACATTTTACTTATAAACTTGCCAATGATTTTCATTTTAATGCCGATACTAATATTTTAATTTTTTTAAATGGCCACGGCGGCCAATCTAATCTGAGATTAGCCAACTGCGCAGGAGATATTACAGTGCACAAATATACGTGCAAACACAAGTGCACTCTCTGTTCCTTTACTCTCATAGTCCGATGGGACGGATATCCGAACCGACCGGAGAGAGATCAGGCGCAGGACCGACTTTTTACATGCCCATCCGACGCATGGATCATCTTCCTTTTCAGCCAATCGGATGATCAGCCCGCATTGCCCTAATCCAACCAAGAAACAACAAGACAATGTCATTGTACCCCCGTAGGATTCGAACCCACGACCTCCGGTATACAAAGTAGGGGTCTAGCCTACGGAGGCGGTTATGTTAATGTAAGCATAGCACTCAGTTAGTATACTATTTGTACCCGCCTCGAATGAGATGTTGTGGCGGTTTTTATGTCCACTCGTTCAAGCATAAAACATGAAAAAATTCGCGTACGGGAAATTTACATATCGCAATTTTCAAGAAACACTTAAAACAGACAGAAGATATATCTCCGTGACATTGTGACAAAAATACGTAACAACGAAATGGGAGGTGAGAGCGTCTCGTATTGTTTTTCTTATTCCGCACACTTTCACTTTGAAAGAAAAATGTTTTACGACGCTGAAAATTCCTTTCAAAACTGTTAACACGACAAGTGTTTATTGAGGCGCAACACTTCTTTGAAACCGGTATGAAGTAGAACAACTTGTGCTTGTGAGTTTGTAGTATGCTGTAGCCTTAAATCATCTTTTAAAGGTTGAAAACATTTTGCCATATGACACGTTTCAAAAAAGAAATTCAACTCATGTTACTTTTTAAGCTACTCGTACACACACGTAGCGATAAAATTAAGGACGCCTGGCATGGATGTTGACCCAGTTTTTTACCAGTCCTTTTCCAGACTATTTATAGTTTCGGCTTAACATCTCCTATATAATAACTATGCCCCATAGATGGCCAGAAAACAACAACATCAGCCTATCGCTGTCCACCTATGCCCACCTAAATCTCACTAACCAATATAATATCCAATGTTGAAACATTTGATATTATATTGGTTAGTGAGATTCCTGTGACATTTTTTTTGTATAATTTATTCGCACAAAATGTTTTTCTTTTGTTTAGATTAGTTTATGTACTATATAAAAAACAAAATAGGGAAAAAATACAGATATTTTAGTGCCTCAATATTCTCAAGATGAGGATGTGGCCCATTATCGGCGCTATCATATAATCGACGAGCCAATCGGACCTGAAACTCATCTATGAATTCCATGCAAAGTTCGTGGGAGATGACGTCATTCCAGAAGTATCGCCCTGGTCTAAGGTCTATCTACGATCACTCGATACAGAAGGGTTTGCGCCTGGATCCTACGTCGTACCACATTGGGGCTCCGTAGATCTCAATAGAAGAAAAAAAACCAAAAGCCATTATGAGAGAAAAATCTTTTTATCACTAATTCGATCAAAACAATCTTTATAAAAAAGGTAGAAAGCTAACCATCGGCAGTTGAATATCGACTGTCATTATTTGGCCAGTAAAAACCTGTCAAAAATCAAAAAAATCAAGAATCAATACATTTTATAAGTCAAGAAGTATCAGTTGAAAAAACATTTTTTCAAGAGCTTTTGCTGTGCTTCTACAGCCATGCTTATCCAGGGGGGTACCACCACCCGTCATAAAAATCTGGCAACATAAAATATGCATGAATTTAGGGTCAATGAATAAACATTATTATCTTTTTTCCCCATTCCTCTTCGTTCCAAATACTTAATATTTTCATGACTTATTCTGTAAGAAATCTGTAAACAACCGAGTTGAAACCTTCGCGTGCGAACAATAAATCAATCTTGCCAATTGCCCCTTAAAACTCGAGATCGCACTATTATAAGGTATTATACTGTACTGTTATAAAGGAGCTTGTGAATTGCCTAAAAGCCTATCATAGTAATACTAGAGACTCATTTATTAGATGTGTCAGACGAAATAAAATTTACGCCAACTCATTTGTCTGTTGCTTTCTATATTAATTCAGATTAATATTATAGCTATCATTTAAAATGCTAGTAAATATCAGTATTTACTAGCATTTTAAATGATAGCTTCTGCAAAAAAAAAAAACGTGACGACTTTCACATAGATTGTAATCATCATGTTTATTGCGAGTACTTCATTTGTAAGCGTTCAATACAAATCTTTGACTCGTGAAAACAGGTTTAATTGTCAGATGAAGTTCTAAAAGAATTTTATAGGAGCATAAGTTCAATTAAATACAATACAGCAGCCTTCAACTCTGTGTACTTGAGGCGAACCGAGCATGATTTGCAGTGCCGGCAGCAATGTTAGGCACAAATTAAATAGTTAATTTCTAAATTGCAATTTTAAATGCTGATTTAGCATGCACTCAGCGGTGAAGGAAAACATTATTAGGAAAGAAATATAAAACAGTTACGGGATATGTGAAGATCGGTAATCCGCATTTGGGCTGCTTGGTGGAGTATGCCCTATACCCACGACCTAGAGGAGACGATTGCCCTACAATGGGACTATTTAGTTAGAATAATAGGTTTTTACTTTTATTCAGTGTGTTAAAGAACACAGGTACATTCTCAATGACCATAAATATAATACAGGTTTAATTTAGATGTTTATTTAAAAAAAGAACTCTATTCGGCTTTTACTCAGATGTGCGTCGATAAGTTTTGGAACTGACATATTTCTTCACGCAGCAGGTGAATGATGGTAGCTACTTCAAGAACTGCAGTATGCCGTATAAATATAATAATATATACTGAAACTCTACAAGTGTGGTTATTATATGTAATTTGTACATAATATACAAATTTTAATAAAAAATAAGATAAAACTTTAAAGTTGAGTAATTGCTTTTATTTAAAAAATATTTATTATATTAGGCCTTAATATAATAGAAAATTAGAAACTGATTGATATTCCAGCAGCGATAAACTTTTCTTCGATTTAAATTTACGTTTTTTTATGCCAAAGAAGACAAGCGAGCAGACGGTTCACCTGCCGTTAAGCGATCCCTTCGCCTATTGGCACACACAACAACTGGATAGACTTTGTAAGGGGCGATGGTACTTCCCTAGGCGAGCGTGACCGTAGAAGTACAGCAAAAGCTGTACAAAGATAATATGCTCTACTACGTATGAAAGTGTAATTCCATTTTCTTTATACCAGTGCCTTATATACGGACAGAATAATACATAAGCGTATTTATTTTAAGAAAATATATTTTCATACAAGCAATATGTGCTTATATTTTGTTGAAATAAATACGTAATTTATTGGGTTTTATGCCCGAATATTTTAATCAAATTTACTAACAAAAACGTTAAATCTCTGTACTCGCGCGGAATTCAATCTGTAACTTCAAGTTTGTAAAACAAGCGCCCCAAAATGAGGCGCAGAGATATAACATTTCTACTACTAAGTAAGAATAAACTAAAATGTAAAAGGAAGCAAATAATGTAATAATTTTGTTCAAAGCTCATTGTTTGGATGCTCGAGCATGACTTTGTTTAGAATCTGCACTTTATGTGCCGTTGGATAGTCAGAAACAGTGGAACAACAACGTGCAGGCAGCAATGTTACCTTCAGAGTCTGGGGTTAACAACCTCTATTTATTTAGTATAAGCTTGTTAGCATTCGTAAGGGTAGATAAATATATATGTTGGAGTTTTCCTTCTAACTGTACAGAAAATATATTTGGAAAGCATTGAAATGCTACGCAGTGGTTGTCATATTTCGTACTTTTACAATAAATAATGGAATATTTACCACGTAGCAACCCTCGCTGGTGTAATAAATTACGAAACGAATTCGTTCTAATTTTACATTTGAGCCGACTTCATAAAAGGGGAATCTCAATTCGTAATTGTCAATGTTTTTTTCAGCTACATTCGTGAATATCTCCGTCATTTATAAACCGATTTAAAAGTTCTGTTTAGTAGTTTGTTTTATTAAATCCAAATTTGTTTTCTTCGGCAGAAAAATATGTTCAAAATTGAACATTTGAGGCATTTGAAGT
>JAOCPS010651303.1:0-10806 GCA_025505425.1 Graphium colonna | reverse complement strand
AACGCACTCGCAACTCTCCGGATGTTGCGTGTGTCCATGGGCGACGGGATCACTTACCATCAGGTGAACCATCTGCTAGTTTGTCTTCCTTTCCATAAAAAAAAAAACAATAATTATATAATTTTGCTTTCATTTTAATTTGTCACATGCCATTAACATATTAACGTATTATAAATATGTGAGCCCTTCATTATGGAGCGCTTGCATATTTCATGTTGTAAAATCAGGATGATGTGTCGTATGGACCATATTATTGATATTATAACTAATACATTTATAATCGATGTAACAAGGGAGAGTGAAATATTTGATTCAGTATTTGAGTAAGTTGTTTTATTTTAAATTACCTTACAACTATCAGACAATTTGTTTTGAATTCTACAATTTTTAATAATGTATATCGTATTTTAAAGAAGAGTTATAAAATTCGAAACAAAAAAGGTGTCATGTACATACGTACAATATTTAAGTTCATTCAATTTCATTCACTATTACGTCTACTCACTAGCTTTTTTTTGTCAAAAACTGGTCACCCTTTATCTGTCAAGTTACTGAATCAAATTGAAAGTCGAACTATAGTTGTCACGTTTTCTCTTAAATAATGCCGACTTGTGTCTGAAGAATTAACATTCTTCCAAAAACCATTCCGAAATACTTAAAGAAGTAGACGGAATATCGTTTCACCGGTAAATGTTATAAATTAAACTATTTTATACAATTTTCTAATTTAAATATATATCGTACATAAACATATGACGCTAAATGCTTAGTGTTGTCAGATTAAATGGGGAAAAATTCCCACAAAAACATTCAAATATAATATGAGATAGGAAATCGACAAACTTGTACTTATATATACTTATAACATACTTTATCAACAAAAAAATGAGTGTAAAATATTGTATTACAACGACCCATTTTTTTTTGTCTCAAATAGAGCCGAAGAAGTTTGCCGTACTTTTAGTAAATTATTATTCGAAAAATGTTATTGATATTTATACAAAAAAAAATGAATCTGACACGTATTGGATTTATTGTATCTTCTGGTTTTACTTTTTATCCACGTATATATTCATAGACAGCCAAAAATATATATCCATTAATTTGTATAGTCCTAACGTTTCGAGTATCTTAACCAGTGTTAGTTAAATATTTTAAATGCTTCTGTCTTATTCAGTTCAGCTGATGTTTAAATAATCTTATAAAACTAAACTTTAAAAAATTAAAACTTTTTGATTAGTCAAATATTTTTTTGTCAATAAGGAGCATCTTAGCATTTATTATTTTGCTACACAGTAAAAAATTTTTTAATAATTTTATGTTTGAAATTCTTACATATTTATAGCACTCCGTTGTATTTATATTAAAATAAAATATAAATATTTTCATGTTCATTCATGAATTTAAAATCCATTTTTATAAATTTTTTTCTCAATTACATTGACATTATTCAGCACAATTTATATTTTAATTTAAAAAAACGGGGCAATTTTTACGCACACATTGGAGTATGCGTTTTTACAAGTTGTCAAAACACACATGTCTAAATGTATACATCAATCACTTTGACAATTTTGTTTGACAACGCTCCATCTGGATTATTCTCTAATCTGAGAAAACATACATTGATATTCTCAAACTACAATGCACAGTTATGGCTGTCAATTATTAAAAAGAAATATTTTTTAAACTGACAGACAGGAAAATGTAAACGTGCAAGCGTCCTTGATATTAAGTTTTAAATTGCGCAGCGATGTAGGACAGTTATTGTATTCACTAACAATAACAACAAAGAGGTAGATATTAAACGTGATCTCTGTCATCTAAAAACAAAACAAATGCAACAAAAATATACCACTTATTGAAATGGGAGATAGACAATGCATAAGAAGTAAAATTCTTACAGGCAAAAATTTTACAATCAGCTGATAAGTTTTGAGTCTAAGATGCAAACTCGAGCTATAGTTTTACGTAATAGGTGCTTATGAATGTATCTGTTGATACTGTAAACATCAATTTTCACCTCACAAATTATTTTTTGAATAGTTGAACATCAAATATGTCCAAGTCTATTTGCATTATACGAAATTGTAGTACAGATGACAAATCAAATTGGTCATGAAGAGATTAACTAATGAATATATTTGAAAAAAATTCTCCATAAAGTATTCTATAAAACATCGTCTAGCCTTAAACCTTTACCGACTTATTGATTGATTTGACAGAGGGCATTAATCTATTCCAACCAACTTCAAAAAAGGAGGAGATTCTCAATTCGTCAAAATCATTTATTTTTATGCGTGTTCCCCGATTACTCGAAGACACCTGGGCCGATTTTAAAAATTATTTAGTAAGAAAGGTTTACTCTCGAGGTGATCTCATCATCTCATCTCATCAGGTAGATGAGATTTTGAGAAAGTCAAGTTAAAATCAAAATTTATAGGCACACTTAAAACAATTTGGTGTTTGTTCCGTTGAAGACGATTTTTTAATTTTCAGTGAAAATAATACTTTTAGGATAATAGCTTTGCTTTATTTACTTCAACAAATATATTAAATCGAAGTAAATATAATAAACTCGAGAATAAGAAAGAAAACCCATATATTATTTTCGGGTTCGTCTATTTCTATATTAGGCCAGATTAATGTCAAAGACAAACAAGGTCATAAAAGGGAAAGCATATAAAAATATTATCATATCAAGTCCAGACAAACGAATATATCTTGAAGGCAAACATATTTTATCAGAGTAATATCATGTACCAAAACTGTGTATAATAACTTCACTATATATTAAATAAAAGTGAAGAGACATAGATAAAGTACCTTAAAATACGCATGTAATGGCCACCTCGTATAGATTATTTTAGGGGAAGTACCTTGGCCATGATTGGGCGCTGTATTATCATTTACCTTGAATTTTATCTATAGCTAAACTAAAGAGTGGATTTAAAGATTATATTTTATTTTAATTTAACTTATTTATAATTTACTTATTTATTTTGTTATTGTATAAATATAATTAATGATTTATGGATGTATATGACATAATCACATACAGACCTACACTTAACACACGCACACACAAACGGGCGTACACAAGTACTAATATTACCAACATAATTTAATTAAATATTGTTAACTTCTGATCAAATACTATTAACAATAAAATAAATAAAAACATAATATAAAATGTAACTACTATCCAAGGGGTGGAGACCTGGTGTCCTGAAATACAAGCTTTCAGCTTAGCTTAAGCATGACATTGTAAAAGTGGTTTCTCGTACAACGTAATTGTTTGAATATTATTTGAACTAATTTTATACGAAATTAACTTTATTGTGGAAAAATAAACTATTTATTTATTTATTACTTATTAATAATGTGTTACGAGTTTCTAATTTCCTACGTCATACACACTGACGATGACACTGAGGGGGATCAGTGTCATCGTCAATATGTATGACGTAGGAGACTTTCTTCTACGATTTCTTTTCCCACTCCTATCCCCTCTATATCCTTAACCCCGAAAATTTCCCACATTGACAACGCACTCGCAACTTTCCGGATGTTGCGTATGTCTCGCTTCATCGCCATCAGGTAATACATCTGCTCATTTGTCTTCCTTTCCATAAAAAAAACCTTCACGCCCGATTGGCTGGCAATTTGGCAGTTATTCCTTTTGTAAGATTGACACTTACTGAGAATGGATTAAGAGAAAATAGTTAAAAGAAACACGCAGATGAAATCTCAGGAAACAGCGTGTAGCATATAATATTAATATACTGTCTGTTTTATTGTAAATGAAACATTGTATGTCTGTTCAGGTAACTTTTTGGTGTATTTGATGAGCAGTTCTCTTTGGCTTAAAGGGTCGTGAGTTCCATTTCGATCCGGGGCTTTGGCTGTTCATATATCCATCTGGATCTAATCATGACAGATACGTTTAAAGGAATAAATACAAGATAAAAATATGTACACATTTTCCTATTTGCGAATTAATGTGTACTCATGATTTTTAACCAACTTCAAAGCAAGAAGGTTCTAAATTCGAATGTTTATATTTTCTTACGTACGTTCGCGCATATCTCCGCCATTTATGAACCGATTTTAAAAATTCTTTTTTTATGATAGAGCATTCTTTGTAGATACTCTCATCGATTTTCAAAAAAAATCGTTATAATACTTTGTTTTTTAAATAAAAATAATATTTTTTTTATCTGGTCCACAATGGTCCTACAGATTTTTTATACAAATCGGATAAGTAGTTCGATTTTAAAATATGTTTTGAAAGTACATTTTAAGGCGTTTGAAGTCAGTCGTAATTTTCAGCTAAAAAACTTGATTAATCATCAATCTATTCAGCCAGCGTTCAAAATGATAGTGCGTCGCGTCGTCCAAAGTCCAACGGTGGTTAAGTATGCAATAAGGCCGATGTATCACTTGACACTTTCCTTGTCGGTGGGCGAATGCAATATTCGGCGCACGCGAACGCGCCTACGTTTTGCGTAATCCTAGAAGGGCGTTGCGAGCGGCCGGGGGCCGGGGGGCAGAGGCCGGGGAGGCATTTCGGCCTTCCTCGAGAGCCTCGGCCCGACGCGACGGCCCGTCTAGACGTCTGGCTACCATGTGTCGTAACACTTAGCCGTGTTATTAAATTCCTTTACCTTTAAGATTTACGCGTCACACATTGATTTTATTCCGTCTCTCCCGTCAAGGACAGACCGCTTGACGAATATATGAATGTAAAGAGAGATGTCGCGCCCGTATTACATTCGCTCTGTAAGATGGACTGAATTTAGAGTTTACAAAAAGTGTATTTGATTTCCATTGCCATGATTATAATATTTATGCCGGATTAACCATGCCAGGGCCCCTAGGAAAAGCAATTCTAGGAGCCCATTTACGCGCCTTATTCATTAATCAGGCAACAATTCGCCTGTGGATAAGTCAATGATGTATAAGTTGCATTTTTACATAGAATTTTTTCCTTTCTTAAATTAAATTTTCACTAACTAAAACATTTTTATTTGTTTTCTTGGTCCGTGGGCCCCTAAACCATGCGGGGCCTCTATGCAGTTTCTTATTCTAGCTAATGGTTAATTCGGCACTGCTACTAAGCTGTAACTAATAAATAAAGCATCCAAATCGGGTTTAACACATCGAATATAGCGTAGTTTTATCGCTTAACTGTTATGTTCGATGCACATCGATAATTATTGGGTCGACGCGTCGTTTCCGAAAGAAACTGGCGTCGTCGGCGGGCCGCGGTGACGCACGTGTAAATCCGCGTCGAGACAAGGTCGGCGCGAGGGCGCGGGCCTAGTTTGCGTCTGCACGACTATACGACTACACGGCTATACGTAGGTATTCGGCCAACAATTGCAGACAGCGCGTGACTCATGTCTGTTACGTGTTTACCTGTCTGCACCGAACGCAGCGTTCGCAGAATCGCGCGCAGTACGCAATACGCCATTGCGAATCGACGTCTTTCAATTCATAATATATTTTACTGTTTGATTGTCTGTTACCAATAAAATGATAATTTTAGATTTAAGAAATTTGAGGATTTTATCGCGGTTTATTTATAATTTTATCACACGACGTTTCGAACCCTTTACAGCGTTGGTCAGGGGTAGGACTGAGGTGTTTGATGTCCTGATGTCACTTGTCAATCCTGCATACCTTTAGCTTGAATATAAATTTTTGTTTCGATCTACGCAATAACTACTTACACCTAAAGAGACGGTAAGTAGTTACTCTACACCTCAGTGCTACCTATGATCATGAACGCTGTAAAGGGTTGGAAATGTCGGGTGATAAAATTAAAAATAAACCGCGATAAAATCTGTAAAGTTATTTAATTTAAAATGTCAAATATTCGCGTAAGTCTTAAAATAATAAAATAATATTTGCTCCTGGAACAAGATGATTTACTAATAAACATAAACTTATGTTTATTTACAACCTACTTCAAAAAAGGAAGAGGTTCTTAATTCAACTGTATTTTCCTTTGTATGTGTGTTTGCTGATTTCTCCGCAGGTTTTGAACCCTCTGGTGGAAATATTTCTGAAGTCGTAATATGTTAAAATAATTTTAATAGGTGGTAGAGCATAAAATCGTTTTACAACTTTCGCTGCACTTTTACGGCCATACGCGTCCGGGGAAGTACCACCGCCTTTATAAAGTCGGCATAAAATAAAGTACGCAGCACTTTTGGGGATGCCGGATGGCCATGTCTACCCTTTTCTTTTCCCACTCCTCTCCCCTCCAAATTGCTAATCCCGACCTCATCCTGTCCAATAAACCTATGGTATCCAATTTACCAGGTTGACAACGCACTCGCAACTCTCTGGATGTTGCGTGTGTCCATGAGCGACGGGATCACTTACTGTCAGGTGAAGCGATTGCTCGTTTGTCTTCCTATCCATTAAAAAAACACTTTTTAAAATTCGTAAGTCTTATTTTCTCATAAAATTGGACTTTATTGCAATAGCTGTCCCTATTTATGCCATTATTCCATCAATTAACATTAACAATATAATTTACTACTATCTTATTGATTATTGTAGTTTTGTTAAACAATATACTTATTGTTAGTGTTGTTTGGAACACTTTTAGGACATAATTCGACAGATTGTTATTGATAATAAAAGCTATTTGACATAGGTTATATTCTTTTCTTTTATGTTATTTTTTTGTTTAATGTCTCAAAAATGTTAATCCACAGTAATATGTGCTAATATTGACGAGTCATTAGCCATTCTTAAATGTTTTAGTAGAACAATGATATGTTTATTGTTTCTAAACGTTGTTTTGTAGATGTACAAGGAGATTTTTTCGTGTTTCTATGTTCTAGACTTAAATGTTAAACTGTTTGATTTCGCAATAATGTAGCTATTCACTATTTAAATGAGATGAAGATTAATATGACCTTAATTCGAAACGGTCAGTATTTTTTTTATTAAATTCTTATAGAACAATAAATTATTACATATTCAGGCAGACAGTGGTTATCAGTAAAAACTTTTGTAAAGTGGTATAAACTACTATACAAATTTTCTTTTTTATGTTTTTTTTAATATTTTGATTAGAGAGAGAGAGAGAGAGAGAAATTAAGGAACTCTTATCATAAAATTACGAGCAAATTGTTAGCACAAAAATGCTAACATAATATAATACACAAATGGAAAACTAATTTTAATAAATTCATATAAGTAATCATAACTTAAATGTATTTAATCTGAATTAGTGAAATTATGTCAATATTAGTGGCAATATTTGAACAAAATATGTTTTAGACCATTTAATTGGGGTATTTTTTTATGCACAGAAATACAAACGAGCAAACGGTTTACCTGATGGTAAGCAATCCCGTCCCCCATAGACACACGCAACATTTGGAGAGTTGCGAGTGCAGTGTCGATCTGGGAAATTTGATAGAATAGATTCCTTGGATAGTATGGGGTCGGGATTAAAAATTTAGAGGGGAGAGGAGTGGGAAAAGAAATTAGTTAGCCATGGCCATCCGGCATCCCCTAAACTCATGCATATCTTACTTTATTTTATGTCTACTTTATAAATATGTACTTTACATTTATGTCAGTCAACTCGAGCTACTTCATGCTTTTGAATTCTGTTAATAATTTAATATTACTTTTAATGTATGCCTGCGATACTACATAATATTACATGACCATATTCTTAAATACCGCCAATTGCGATGTGGTATTGTCGATATAAGTTAAAAATGTAGACTCCAACGATTGAGAATAGGGAAAATATTACAAGATCAAAAATAATCCGTAAATTTTAAAGGCCATTCAAATACTGTGAAACTCCTGACAATAAATCTGAAAAAGCCTTGATATATCGTTTTTCATTTCCTGTAGACGCTGTTTTTAATAGAAATTACATCCCTATGTATTTCTTAGTCATAACATAATACTTTTGAGTGTACCTTTTTATCACATATTGGCAATCAAGCCAGAGCATGACGCGCTTAGGTATTTTGAGTGGTGACCACATAACCCTCCATGCAGCCGCTTAATATATGATTGTCAAACAACCGAAAACACTGCAATTTTAACATTCGGTATAGAAGCATACCGTATAGATAAAATTGCTGAATAGCAAACTTAAGTTGAACAAAAAAAATGTTTTTGACATCGTCTTTACGGTGTCGAAAACATTTTTTTTGTAGTTTTTATGGAGAGGCAGACAATAGAGCCGACGGTTTACCTGATGTTAACTGATCCTGTCGCCCATAGACACACACAACATACAGAGAGTCATGAGTGCGTTGTTAACTTGGAAAATTGGACAAAATAGGTTTGTTGGATAGGATGAGTCGTGCTTAAGGATTTGGAAGGGGAAGGAGTGGGAAAAAAAAGGGTAGGAAGGGCCATCCGGCAACCCCAAAAGTCAAGCATACTTTATTTTATGTCGACTTTATAACGGACGATGGCAATTCTCCGGGCGAGCGTGGCTGTAGATGTGCAGCAAAAGCTGTGAAAAGATCTTTTGCTCTTGTAAACATAAATTTAATCAATTCGTGTATTTAATAATAGCACATAAAAAAGTGAACACTAACGTCGTATAATTTATTGCCTCTAAAAGTCGTATAAAACACCTGACATCAAACAGCGTGACATAGCTGTATGACGGCAATGTGCGTGATTTACACAATGTAGTCGTCGCAAAACGTAGCACAAGCGAAACACAATGAATTAGATTAAGAATTAAAGTGCAATGACACGTGCCGATTGATAGCGTCGATCGAGACATGTCCCGTTTATTCAGCACGCGCAAAGTGGAACGGGTCGGTGCGACCCCATTACTTGGCAGACTTGGCCGCGCAAACATTTGCCCAGACGCGCTGAAGTTGTCTGCAAACGCACCGTGTCAAGCGATACAGCCACAGATAGCGTGACCGATATCGGCGGATAGATAATCGCTGTGTTAGATAATGCCGCTTCAAATTGAATGTTTCAACAAAAACCTGCTGATCAGCTAGTTATGGTACATAGAAATGTATAGATAAAACACAACAAGATACATTTTTACGCTCAGTTGGGTTTTGTCTTTTTAGTTCAATCATTTGGCAATTTGACCTGGAAAGTTTTCCGGGAGTTTTGATAAATTAATTTGAATAGGTAATTTAAAGATTTCGATATGCTCTTTGCGAATTTTAACCTAGCCACTTCGTATTTTTGTCGCTCGCGCCGCCATATTGGTAAAATGGCGTCGAAAAACAGTTTTTTGACAATATCTCCTTTTCGACTCATTTTTCTATAATTTATGTAATAACCGACTTTTTGTGAAATCAATAGTTTTAGCTTACGGGCGCAGCAAAGTCTACTTCAACATTCGTTCTGGCCAAAAACGTGGTAAGTGGCGCGTTTTTTTAACGTGGTATCCCTAATTGGTCTAATCCATATGCAAGGCACTATTCCAAGATTTAGCGCATTCTCCTCCACTTCGTTCCTCTCGATGGACCAGGTGTTGAGTTCATCATGAGAAAGAATGTTGAAGTAGAATTTGCTGCGCTCGTACACTAAAACTACTGATATTACAAAAAATACGTTATTACATAAAATATAGAAAATTTTCTCTAGTTTAACTTATTTTACAACTATTTTTATTTTAAAATGATTCGAAAACGAAATATTGTCAAAAGACTGTTATTAGAAGCCATTTTTTCAATATGGCGCCGCGAGCGGCAAAAATACGAAGTGGCTAAGTTGAAATTCGCAAGGGGCTGATCGAAATGTATAAAATCACAAATTTCCAAAAGTCCCAGAAAACTTTCCAAATAATATCATTTTTAGCACCAAACTGTAGTATTTTGTTTTTTTTTATGAAAAGGAAGACAAACGAGCAGATGGTTCACATGATGGCAAGTGATCCCGTCGCCCATAGACACACGCAACATCTGGAGAGTTGCGAGTGCGTTGTCAATCTGGGAAATTGGATACAATGAGTTAATTGGATAGGATGAGTCGGGATTAAGGATTTGGAAGAGATAGGAGTCGGAAAATATAAGGGTAGGCATGGCCATCCGGCATCCCCAAATGTCATGCATACTTTATTTTATGCCAACTTTATAAAGGGAGGTGGTACTTCCCCGGACGAGCGTGGCCTGTAAAAGTGCAGCAAAAGCTGTGTGCTGAAGGATGTTATGCTCTACCACCTTGTTTATGTAATTTTAGGACGTGGTAAATTGTTCAATGAAATTTTAGGTAAATGTTTTTGTTGTAAATTGTTAATTGAAATATTTAGTTAAGTTTTGGTAAATTGTTCAATAAAACTATAAAGAGATACAAATAATATTAATTTGACTGTCATCTATGGTAATATCATAAAGCTGAAGAGTTTGTTTGGTTGATTACGCTAATCTCAGAAAGAACTGGTCCGAATTTAAAAATGATTTTAGTGTTGGACAACCCATTTATTGAGGAAGGATTCAGACTAACATCACGCTATGACACGAGTGGAGCGTCTATGAAAAATGTTGCGATTAACACTTTCGCAATTTTTTGTTACTCGAGTGAAACCGCAGGGCCAGCTGGGTTTATATAAATCATCAAATAGAGATAGTTTTTACATTGTCTTAATATTTTTATATTTATACTATAAGACACCTCCGGTCATTGGGTTTGAATATTTTGATTAGCTTTTACAAAGTACCTAACATGCCATAAGGATGGTTTCAATGAAAAATTATAAATAACAATTATAATTTAAAAAAACGCCTTTCGTCTAATCAATAATAATAAATTGTTTATAAAACTAAATACAATGTT
>JAOCPS010651192.1:0-10806 GCA_025505425.1 Graphium colonna | reverse complement strand
GTCTAAGAATTACCAATAAAACGTTTGTTGCTTGAAATATAAATGAAAAGCTTTGGCTATTGCTATACCGTAGTGAATTTCATTTGAAATAGTTTTCATTAATTGATTAAAATTATTATATTTTTTAATAAAATGATAGTGTTATAGAATATTATTTTTAACCAGAGTTTATAGATTATCAAAAATTATTAGTATTATTATATTTATGTTTTCGACATCTCGACTGACAAAAAAGTATTATTTATGCCACTTAAGGAATAAATAATAATTTTGTCTAAGGAGCCAGTTGACGTTATTTTAGATCTAAAGGAGAATTGTTTTTTTTTTATTTTCTTACAAAAGCTCGGACACGGGTCCTACAGCTTAGTTATTATTAAAAGAAATAAAACCTGTAAAATGTTGAACCTGTAAAAACTTGAACATGCGGGGTCCGTGCTACCTACCCTACAGTATTTATTTTTGCTGCTGCTTATTATAATGGCTTCACCACAGTCCTAATAAAATATTTAAGAGTATTTGTATCGTTATTGTTAATGTCGATAGAAGCATGAATGGGTTATGGTGTCGGAGAAGCTGCTTTTAAATGAACTGCTTACCAAGAGCAAAAATACAACCTTCTAACATACGGACAGATATGCAGCATTAGAAACAGGGTTTTTTACACCCGTTGAGTGCGGAACCCTAATAAAATAACACGTCTGATGACTGTTTATACTCGAGACATGCGCGTTGTGTCAATGTTTATCGACTACCGGTTTCCAGTAGCGTCACTCCAATCAAAATAATTCCGCACTTGAACTTGAGGCAATATAGCGCTCTCTGTACACACTGCAATAATTCAATTTATGTACATAACGGTCATTCACCCAGTTGCGCGTGCTAGGATTTGTACAAGAATTAGAGGCTTATGCTATAATCCGCTGTTGTCAAACAGCTAAGTGCTGTACAAATTCACGCGTTCCACACTTGCTTCTTACATTTAACAGCTTAACGTATTGTATGTTATTTGTTGATGTTTATGTGTAGTCTACAACTTCAGTGTGTAACAAATTATTCCCTAAAGTCCTATTTCTTGTCATCCAAATATTTCATACCATCGAAATATTTCTGTCTAAAAAAAATTGTATTAACTACCTTTAAATTGCACATTATTTAACTACAGCAATATGAGCCTGGATATTCAAGATGTCTCTAAAAGTCTTTTTTGTGAATTGTAATTTTATAGTCTGGAAAGACGTAGATGAGATCGCATTGAAAAGATATATTTCTCAATAAATATGAAAATTAGTATTCGATAATGTTATTAGAACAAAAATATCAGTTATGTAAGAATAACATTTTGACAGTTGGTAAATACGATTGCAAGCAAACACTATTTATTTTCATATTATATAATAATTATTGTCGTCTTAATTCTTTTTATTTGTATTTTTTCATTGCGAAACTAAGTTTTTCTATCAATTTGCATAATGTCAAGCAACATTTTCTTCTTAAAAAAGTTCACAATCGCATCATTTGAGTCGGATGTGTGGTACCGGGAATTAACTATTATAATAGTCGGGGCTTACGTATAATAGTTTTTGTATGGGGTCGTCGACATTTCTCGGTTGGCATGGTGTGGCACGGTATGGCGGGCCAACACGGCTCGGCCCATGTTTTATGGTGTTATTATGGCGTTTAAGTGCTCGTGCGATTACGCTTTCGTATATTGTATGCTTAGCGCGGGTTACGGCTCTATTTTATATTTGATTTTTTTATTGCTTTTGAACACTTTCATTTCCTTGCAAATGGTCTATTATCAACTGATGTGTTTCTGAGACTTACGCCAATATTAGATATTTTTAGATTAAACAATTTTATTGCAGTTTATTTTAAACTTTTTCACCCGATGTTTCGGACTCTTTACATATTCCATGGTCACGGGTAGGACTGAGAATTCATATTCAAGCTGATGGTATGCAGGAGTGACACCAGGACATCAAATATCTCAGACCTACCCGTGACCATGAACGCTTTTAAAAAACGTCGGGTAATAAAATTTAAAATATACCGCAATAAAATCTGTATAATTGTTTATTTTAAAAATGATGTTGATTGTTGATATCTATTTGTATTTAATTTGATTAATTAACGTCTATTCAGGAAGTTATCAATTCTTTTCATGTTAATACTGGAAGTTTTCGTAAATGTTTAATTTGTCCTTGTAGGCACTGAATTCTGTAAATCAGACAAATTTTCGAAACTTTCTCCAATTCTTATGATTGAGGTAAAATTTTTCTTCTAATTTTTCATGAGATGTTAGTAGTGAGGAATGAATAATGTCTTAATAAGCCATACCTTGACATGTCTGCCTATGGAGATTTTCCCAAAAAAGGCTGACGAGCAATCAAGGTTCGATCGGGACACGCCACTCTCGCTTTGACCACTTCGACCTGGTCTTTTGGGCCTCTTTTGCGCAATCTGGTACGTAGCGTGTCGCGCCAACGAATTTTTTCGAACGCAATTAGGGTAATTACACAATATTATGGCGCGACATGGCGTCGCATAGCTTACGGGCGTGCAAATTCATTTTTAACCGACACTAAAAGAAAGTTCTTTAATACAACCTTAGTTTTGTATGTTTGTTTGGATATCCTCGATTTTTTGATTTTTCGGGAATGTTTTTAGTGTATAATACGTTAGGAACTAATGAAGATCTTCAGAGATAGACAACGTAAATCTTCAATAATACACTCGTAGTCCCTGTATCGTAGGTTTATGTTTTGGTCTCATTATTCCATAACATTATGCCTGTGCGGTTTAAGAGGGTCAACATTGGCGATTGGAGTCGGTTTTCCCATTTATCACTAAAATAATTCTTATTTAAACACGAATTTCGTTGTAGCCTTTTTAAGCCTTTTTAATATTTTGTGTTCAAGTTTCTCTCGTCTCGCAAAGCAAAGTCAGTTTCGTAAACTAACGGTTTTTGCGCTTGCGCCGGTCACGATTGCTCGAGAGAATAACAGAAGCGTTCGATTTCCTAATACAGATTAAAAAATATGTTAAGAGACGAGAGCCGTTATCCTGAAGCTAGTGTTTAGGCCCGTTTCACACACACCCGATCAGGGCACGGTTGATGTGCCGGATAAAGTAGAAACGCATGAGGATAGGCGACGCACGGACGGCGTGCGATGTGACAGTTCTCATATTAGCACTTACGCTACTATGTTGCACATGGTAGTCGTGCCATGGCCGTGTTCATGTGAAGCGGCTTTTATAAGATAATTATGTCGCTAGTGATAAGACTGCGTTGCGGGTATTCAAGAGCTACCGTTCAACGGATCCTTAACTGTAAATTGTTGTGAAATAAGTTACGTCTATATATTATTCAGTAACGGCAAATTACTGACCTTTTATAAATAATACTTTACTACGTGGTTTCAAAGTTTAATAGTCCTATATTATATATTTATGGGTGGAGTGTAAGAAATGTGCTTAATATGCCAATGCGTTATTGTAGCTAACAAAGATCCCCGTGTTTCATATTAGTAAAGCTTGTCTAGAATTAAAGGGAAACCTTAATTTTACCTAGATCAGCATTTCGGCGGCCTATGTACCTAAAGATCAACCAACTGCGCAGGAGATATAGCGCACAAGTGTACGCTCAGGCTCAGGGGCGCCCTATATTCCTTACCTCTCAAAATCAGACGGGATGGATATCCGACACGATCGGAGAGAGATTGTGCAGGACCGACTTTTTATATGCCCATCCAATGCATGGATCATCTTTCTTTTCGGGCAATTAGGTGATAAGCCTGCATTGCCCTTATTCAACTAAGAAACAACAACACAAAGTGATTGTTCCCCCGCGGGGAGGAAGTGTTATAATAGCAATATCAAATCAAAATGGAAATATATAAAATAGTATCCCAAGGTTACCATAGAATAGGGTTCGGTTATTCTAAGATTACGCTAATGGCGGATAAGGGAAATAGATGCAATTTGTGGTGCATGCAGTTGTTACTGACGCACATTGTGGTGCTTCCCGCAAATATTATCTAAATGAACTGATAGCCTCAAACCTTGCTTAGTACTCGGAAATAGATACATAATGCACGATGAACACCTACGTTATAATAACGGTTGGTACAGAACAACTTTATATTGCCGATATCAAAGATTACTTTGAGGTAATAGAAAAACAAAAACACTATAAAAACTAAATATGTACAGCCATCATTATTTATTCGGTCAGTAGAAGGAGAGGCCGCGACAACTGGTCTCGGCTGGAAGGAGCTGGAAGCTGCTGCACAGGATCGAAAGGAGCGGAGGTCCCTTCTGAGAGCTCTTTGTCCTTGATGAGGGACAACAGGACGTCATCATCATCATCAACGTTATTTATTAAAAAAGAATTTGTAAAAAAACTATTACGAGTTCGTCCCGACCGTTCTAACTGTGTTCGATATAATTATTTTTTTAAATAAAAGATGTTGATGAACACATTTCTCGTTGAGCGTTAAAAATCACCTATATTCTACCTTAAAATTGTCTTACGTTTCCATAGCTTTCTTTCTCTGTATCTCTGGTTCTAATTAAGACATCTGGTTCGTCTATAAAAACTCACTGGATCAAGCACTTTCAATTGAAATATAATTTATCTGAATTGCCTAAGTTATAGGTAAGTCTTATTAATTTTAATTCTTCGTGTCAAAATTGTTTCAAGTTGCATCCAAGTTAAAATGAACTTGATCCTTTTTTAATTAAGCGCAGATCGTATCTGCCAATCTATAACATTGTAACTATAATACGATGCATTGTATGAACCAAATTTCGATCAACAATCACACGCCGTCCACGAACTGGAGTTTATTGGTATAATTAGTATTAATGCCCATGTCACATAAAACAGCTATTTTTATTTCGTCGTAAACTTGGTGAAACTCAATCGTTTCTCGTCCCAGTTTTTTTATCGATTCGTTCAATAATTTATGTCCGAAATCTCATGCGCCCTTCACATCTGTTTTCTTGATCGTTGTTTTGGGCTGAAAGAAATATATCAGCTGTTTATTGAATAAAACCTATACTTAATAACATCATATGATATTTTATAATGTAACTCAAAAGCATATATGTAAATTTAGTTTAAAATATTAAAGCCTTGAGTCAACAAAGTTTTATCGAAAACTAATTAAAACATTTTTGCAGTCGAGCAACTTTATTTTTGTATATACGAATAACCAAATATTATTTAAAAATAATTCAAGAATTGGAACCCCATTGCAGTGGAAGTACCTACCGGGTCCCTAAATATTTTTTCTAACCACCAAACGCGAAACAATAAATTTCGTTGGGGAGAAATTTTGTTACATATTACACAGTACGGCAACATCATGTAAATAAATGAGTAAAATTATAACACAAAGATTTAACGTTGAGAAAAATCATTTAAGTATTCATTACCGACCAAGTTTCTAAATGGTAACATAAATTTTATTAATTTAATAAATGTAAACTTATCTATCGCGAGATGTGAAGTATCTGCACGTGGTCAATTACTACTTTTTCCCGGATGCCGTCATCGGCCATATTTAGTTGGCGGGCAGTGTTATGGTGAGCGACCATCGCGCTGGTAATGAGCGCCATTATCGTAGACCACGTTCGGGCACGTCTATCGATTTTACGCCTTGGTTTTTTTATTTTGTTTTTATTAAAGGTGCTCTGTTTGGACGTGAGTGCAAGCCAATCATAATGGAGATGATGTTGAGTTGGGATAGCCTGATTAGATTAGGTTGTGTTACATCATAAATGACGAGGTGGTTCATCTGATGAGAATTCATTTACGTTTGTGATATTCTTTTACTGCATTCTAAGTTAATTCTTTTAAAAAGAAAACCTCTGTAAAAAGAATATGCCTCTTTCACTGCGTGCTATGAAGTTCTTTAGACGGAATAACACTTACCGAGTGAATTTGGAATTTTAGTCTGTTGAATGAATTAAATTACAAAAAAAAAATTAGTCGACAAGATCACTTAAACTTGTCATGTACTAGCCATGGTTACTAACTAACATCACGAGTAACTATGGACCCTTATCTTTTTCCTTTAAGGAACTTACTCACTTTCGTCTGCGTATATTTTATTATCTATATAGGCCCACTGCTTGAAATCCGTTCAGTATGCATTAATAAGTTTTCGCGTGCGAAGAAATACTATACATTTCCTGTAGTATATTTACCACGGTGCTTAAATTACAAATAGAAAAAGAAGGGTTGGTTTCAACTTGCTTTCTATTTCCTCCCACTTTCAACAACGTGCGGGCAACGTGCTTCGTTAGACATAATAAAATATCAGCATTTAATTTACTTCAGATTTAAAACAAAAAGGCTTAGATTATAAAACAGCCGCATTAAACGTCAGATTTTAAACAATTAAAAAAAGCTTAGGCTATAAAACATAATGCATTTTATTTCATTATCGGAGAAAATGCTTTTAAAAAACTCATAGATTTTATAGAAAAATTTAAGGTAAATTGGTTAGTAGTTATTATTTAGAACTTGTCTAAATTAAAGTATTCCCCATTTACGGAATACCTGTCTAATGTACTAACCATGTACACTTAATTCATCGAATCGTAAGATTTGATTAATGTAACAATCATTCTGTGATTTTTTATCTGCATCACGGTATCCGTTTCCTTCTGTCGATCGGTAGCGTTAATGGAGTGCGAGGTCGAGGATTTTTTGCGTTTTCAAATCGTGTCTAAGGATAAGGCAACGTTTATAAAGAAATCTGCCAACGTTAAAAAAAAACTAACTGATTTGATTGCTTTTTTTTTTGATTGTGTAATATTTTTGATGACCTCATCATGACGGATCGATACAATTCATAATAGTTCCGCTCTGGTAAAGAATTCAGCGTCTATTTATTAAGCGTTTTTTTCGCATGCTTTAATAATACACCAAGTATGTATGAATATTATTAAAAAACTTTACACTTGTCTCTCGGCAGAGATTTTTGTTTATTTTAATTTTTTTTTCTTCGTACACATTTTTTGAATTCTTCGTATTAAAAAAAAAACATGTTTAAAATGAGCTAGGCGACGTCCAAAATAATTAGTCAAAGAATAAAGTTAACTTTAATTCTGGAAAACATACAAAAGTAATCTACCGGCAATCACATTCTTGCCTGTCTATCAAATAGACAGATATTACAAATAATATATATATAAAAAATAAAATGTGCATTTGATCTTCTTCCAAGTTACTTGGGGTCGACTCTTAATCCACCCGAATATCTATGTGAGTATGAATTCGAAGGATCGATTAGTTGTCAGAATATTTGAAGGCACTGACATCCTATAACGACTGCCAAAGATGTTCTTGACAACTGGGACCGACTTTTTACATGCCCATCTGATGCAAGGAACATCTTTCTTTTCAGGCAATCGGCTAATCAGCCCGCATTGCCCAACTAAGCAACAATGCCCAACCAAGAAACAACAACACGAAGTCGTAGTTCCCCCGCGGGTTTCGAACCCACGACCTTCGGTTTGTAAAGCAAGCGCCCATACCACTAGGCTACGGAGGCGGTAAAATACTGTTCATCTAATGTTAAATGATCCTCGCCGCGTAGAGTCAGGCTTTGACGATAAGTCAACTATCAAGCTCGCTTGCCAACCTTTTTGTTAACAGATATTTTCCAATCTTTTTATCAACACAAAACTATCTTTATATTTGACGTACTTTGATCAAGTATTCTATACACTATTTCTTAAGGAAGACCTCATGTAAAGGAACTCCTTGTCTTCACATAATTATTATTTTCTGCCTTACTAAAATATCATCTACACAAACGTGTAATAAAAAAAAAATCTGCGTCCTCTAAGACCCCAATTACTGTGACCATTAGACGCGGAATGCTTTCGTTATGGTTTTAGGTTTAAATATTTTAATTTTTTAATTTAATCATGTGTAAATATTTTATTGATTATCATGGAATGTGATGATAAACTCTTTATGCTCAGCAAAGCCAACGGGATAAGGTAAAAAATGTAATAACCTACTTATACTCCGCAAGACTGATGGACTAAAACGATCTTATTCATGTTTAATCTGACAGATATTTCAACAAAACTGTTTAGTTGCCATAAATTTTGTATACAGCTCGTATTTGAAGCAAGTAGATACGCTTACAACGAGTCCACGTCGACGAGTAATGAGTTGGCGTAATTGGAGCTTGTGGTATACAAATAGAACCAAACTAGCATTGCATCACGCACCGTTCGAATTTGCTTATTTGAATAAAGTTGACACAAAAATGGAATATATGACAAGATATTTAAAAAACTAGATGTGACATATTTAAAATTATACTAGTACCAAAAATGCCAAAGTTTATATGGATGTTTGTAGAGCATACCATCTTTTTACAGCTTTTGCTGCATTATAACGGTCGCGCTCTTTAACAGCATAAAATAAAGTATCCATTGCTTTTGGAGTTGCCGGATGGGCATTCCTACCCTTTTCTTTTTCCACTTCTTTCTCCTCAAAATCCTTAATCCCGTCCAATCCGAGAAACTTATTCATTCCCAGGTTGACAATGCACTTGTGACTCTTCGCGTATCGTGCGTGTCTAAGGGGATCGTTTAACACCAGGTAGACCGTCTGCTCGTTTGTCTTCCTTTCCATAATTTTTAATATTTTCGTCCAAAAAATACTACGATTTTGGCGAAATTATACCGATACGTAGATACTACATCAGCATATGATATAGTATAATCAATCTTATGCATAATTTACGACATGTTTGTCAGTTTTTACTTATCAGTATCCGTGTTATCTGTATATTTTTATGATTAATAGTAAAAGCTAGGCGAATTTTGATGTGTCAATGAGTGTTTAACGTGCATACTGCTTAGATAAGATAAGAAAAAGCGGTCGAATATAGATAGCGGCTATTACTAAGGTTCATAGAAAAATGCCTTTTTCTCCATAAAAAGTGATGCAACGCTGTTTGTTGATTGTGCTACTAAAAGAGCTTCCTTTTACGTATTTCGTAGTAATCATAATAATAATAAAAAAAAACAATGCTAATAAAATTGTAATGTTATATGTTGTTACAATATCCCCGCTAAATCGATTTTCCTCTTTCAGCTCCTTTAATAAAATACTATCACATTGGTCGAGTTTTATTAAGACACCAGTCAGCGACACTAGTGAGCGTCCATGAAAATTTAAAGGCTAAAATTCAAGAAAATATCAGGTTTTGCTGAGATAGCCCGATTCCCCATTACTTTCCACATATAAGTGGAAATTAAGTTTAAATTTTTCTTTGCTTATAACAGAGACTGACAGAGAACAAGTTACGTGGCCCTCCAGCTCATATAACCCTGACCCAACAGAGAAACAACGCTAAGTTACATCGGTTCCTGTGAGATTTAAATGTTCTCTTCCGTATGATTAAGGTTTTTACCACTTGACCTAGGCAGTTAAATATACAACTAAAAGTTTATCGACTAGCCTACGCTCGAGCTTCAGCCTTAATGTCAAAACGTACTTCCGAACGGTTACTAGTGGAATGTCAGCGGTTGTGCAACTACCGTACTCCGTGTAATTAGAGTAGTTCCCAGGGATCTTGGCCGTCGCAGTGTCAATATTGTCTTGGGCAATAGTTGAGAACCTTGCAGGTGCGCGGGATATGAAGTCTAAACAATCTGTTTTATCGCATGTCCATTGAACGGTCTACAACTCAGTACAACTTTATTTTATAGTTACATGTTAACTTTATTTCGAAAAATATAAGAGTCATTGGTTTTTGTTTCTATTCAGGGATAGTGGAATATGAATAAAGATATAGTAAGACAACTAGATACGATTTGAATGAGATATACAAACGACACAAATTGCTAGTTTTTGAGAAAAACACAGTAAAGATAAATATGTTAAATAAATACAATAAAGAAAATAAATATAATAATAAGGGTTTGACTCACTAGATAGTGTTTTATTGTTTCTGTAAGACAAAGGACCATGACTTATGCATCAAGATCAAAAATATATAGTTATTATTTCTATAATTTTTTACGACTAAAAGTCTATTCACCGCAGTGGCATCAATATTCATTCATTGAGGTCTATCTGTATTATTATCTAATCTGAGGAGTAAATATTATAAGTCTAGGCCCTAAAAAACTTTGAACTTGATGCAACTTAGTATATAAAACTTAGCATTGTCCATTATTATATTTGCTTGTTCTTATGTTTATAACAAATATAATATTTATATTGTGTACAAATGCTATCAATGGCACATTAACGTGGATTGGCGTCTAGACCAGATTTTCATTTCCTTCTTGCGTTAACGATCTAGTAAGAGGCAAAGGTATTTGTGCCACTGACTTGTACTACACAGTAGGTTATGATATATCACGTGGTATGTAGGGAGAAAAGGCAAATTAATAAAACACCTAAAAGGGCTTCCAGAAATATACAGGCGTTTGGCGAGTTGCCAGCCCCTACCATCTCGTTAGATGCCGGGCTCGGGAAAAATAGGCCCGGAATGTAAATCAAAGTTATTGCTTTCATTCGATAGTGTGGGTGTTGCCCTATGCGGAATTATTTTTGAAACTCTTCCAAGTACGCCCGAAGAAGTTTGACCTCGTTTCATTAAATGGAAAATAATATGCACGTATGTATGTTAGAATGTTGGTTATGTTGGGAAAATATGAATATATCTCTAAAATTTAACAAATCGATGTTTTTAAATAATACAACTTTACGGATTTTATCGCGGTTTATTTTTAAATTTTATCACCCGACGTTTCGAACCC
>JAOCPS010651083.1:0-10807 GCA_025505425.1 Graphium colonna | reverse complement strand
CCGCCCGCGTAGCCGCCCGCCGCCGCGCCCGCGCCCTGCGCGCCCTGCGCACTCGACGCCGCGCCGCTGCTGCTGCTCGCTGCCATGCGCAAACACACCCATTACTACATGCCACATTTATGCAACAACTTGTCATTCGATTAGAACACACGTTACTCGGTGGCCAATTGACATTTCTTTTTAATATTACTTTCACTCTCCACATATGTGCAAAAATTTATATTAACACTAAAATGTAACACGTAAAAAATTCATACACAATTTTTTTTACTGTTTATTGCATCAGATCACTAATAATTATCAATAATATCAATACTGTTCAGATATAATGGTTGACAAATATTAATATCACAGACTACATAGTGACCCCCAACAATTCAACTATGTATATATACAATAATAATAATAAATCACTTTTAATATTCAAAACCGTCCTATGTACAAATTATATATGAGGAGTAAATATATTATTAAAAATAAATATTCATTTACCACCAAGTAAACTAAACCGAAAATTAAAAATTAATTATACATAGACATCCTTGTGGACACAGCACAAACAGCTACATTACCGAATCGATTGACTACATCAACTAGCCATATGTTCACTGCCGATATTCTAACTTTATTTATCTATCAAAAATTTAGCCAAAAACTATGCTCCTAATTTTATTACATAATTATAATATCAACTAAGAGCAATCATTTCATATCTCGTTAGAAACTCACCAATAATCCTATATGTGTATATATATATATATATATATATATATATATATATATAGCAAAACACGTTCATGAAGTAAAATTTTCACGTATACGACGGATATACAGTGCCTTATGTATAGTATACTCTACAGAATGACTGTTTATTTATTTATTCATTATTTATTAATTTTTTTACTTATATATTTATTTATTTATATTTCAGTTTGCTATTATTATTATCTTATTCATGTAAATAGCTATTTCTTTGTATATTGTTATTTTAGTTTTTTTATAAATCATTGTCACAAAATAAAAGTACTAAGACAATTTTGTAGCTAAGTTTTTTTTATCGATAAGAAAATCGAATTCCCCAAATAATTATTTTCTTTATACCGTGAATAGATCTTGAAATTAATATTTTTATAACATCTGGTGTCCCACGACACCACACGGTTATTTTTCTTAATAAATTCTTTCGATAATTTAATAACATTAAATTTTATAAGGACGAAATTCGAATTAAAAAATATATATTCACCTGTCGTCGTCGTAACTTTGGCCGTTGAGCTCTGCGTCGTCGACGTACTCGTTAGACTGTTGTTGCTCGACGCGACTGAGTTGTCATACTGAAACATAAAAATTTACATATTTTCATCCATACATATAAATAAAATTGAATTGCCTATTTGCAACAAAAAAGCTTTTCATCAAATGTATATGTAAACAATATGATTATACTAAGGAAGTAATATTTTTTATTGTCTATCTGTTTTGATCGGCTAATCTCCAAAGAGGCTAAATTGGTTTGACAGATCTAGTGGCTAATAATAAGAGGAGTAAATTAGAGAATCCTTATTATTGAAAAATATTGCTTTAAAATTCAGTAAAATAATGAAAACCTAGAAACAATATCATGCGGGTATGGCAATATATAGTAATAAGATAAATTTAACCTAATATAGTCAATTGTCATCAAATTAAAATATTTTAAAATTCATCGTTACGCCAACATATTTGTTTAAAAACATTTGCTAAATTCATATACACTGATTTGACAATGGTGCGATATTGTTATCAAATTGTTCACTTATCAAATAAATAAATTTATATAATTTCTTTTTATTTATGTCATATTTCCTTTATCAAATAAAATATTTTTTCAATTTAGGTCTTGACTAACTATTGTTATCAACTTTTTACAATTTACTTACTATTATTATTCCTTTATTCTCTAACTTATTCTATATAATAGATAGACTATTCTGTTTAATTTTCTATGCACACAATACACATGCAACTGCTCAGAGGTTGAGCGTGTCCATGGACGACGGAATGACTTGACGTTAACCCTCTGCTCGTTTGCCATTATTCCCACAAAAAATTACCTGGTGTTGTTCTTTAGCTTGCGCTTTGGGCTGTGGCGAAGGCTGATAGGGTGTGTAGGGCGCCGCTGTGTATAGCGCACTGCCGCCGTACGCACCCGCTGATGCTGACGTCTGGAATATACCATAAGACAGGTTTAGATACACTTTTTATAAATTCTTACAAAGATTATTATTTTAAAAAAATCTAACATTTATATAGGCGATTGGTAAGTCACCAATGATATAAAAGGAAAGCACTCTGTACTCGATTGTCATCACATTGATGAAATAAAATCAGGGGAAAAGTTTTCGACCAAATTTTAAGATAAATAGATAAAGCGTGGATACATTGCCGGCAGCGAACAAATGACCAGGTGGCGCAGTTTATTAACCCGAATATGCGGTCGCTCCCGCCGTGTCCTCTAAGATGCCCATGGCTTTCCTAAATAATTACCCAACTTTCGATTAAGTTTACTCAGTGGTAAATTAATATTTGCTTTTCATATTACAATTATTCTTTATATATGATCCCCACATATAACATCAAAGTGATAAATGACTTTGTAAAATTATGTGAAATATTGTGGGTGACTCACAATTTACCTTGTATATTTATTTATGCTTTATTGCATACTCTATACAAAGGGACTACAATGGGAAGATAAAATGCCATTGGCAATTCTCTACCAGTCAATCTGGATCTAAACAAACTAAGATGGCAGTTTTTTAGAACTTTCCAAACGTAACTTCGTTTTATTATAATTGTAACATGCACTTCCTAATTTTGCTTTGTAATAACAATCGCTTTATGAATGCTTATAGTAAAAGCGGGATTCGAACCCTCGACCAAGTAATTGGATGTCCGTATACTTGAAAGATTAGGTACTAGTAAAATGGTACAATACACACCTGATAAGAGTTGATCATTGGTTGATACTGTGTTAATGTGACACTGGAGGGATACGCTGTGGCCGTCATGGCCGATGCACCAGTTAAGGAAGCATTCGTTGAGTTAACCTGTAAATATAAAAATATATGATACACTTAAATCGAACTAAATGTTATTTGGGAACTAACTGCAAAATGCAGTTTTACAAGCAATTTTAAGTTTTACATTTTTTCAAAGTGCTATAACAACTTTTTATTAAAAATAAACATAGCCATGTTGGCTAAGTGTCATCAAAATCGGTCCGGTTGTTTCGGAGATAAGTTGACTCAGACAGATAGAAGGAACAACCAAAGATGTTTATGGAATTTTATGTCTATTTGGTTGCTGAAGCGTTAAGGGTGGTTCACCTGAATAACTTTTTTAATTGTTGGATAAAAAAAAATATTTTAATTTCTTTATGATGTGGCATTAAAAATAAATACAACACTAAGTTTTAACCTTTCTATCACCAACCCCTATTTTTAATAGCCATATTAGTAGTTTAATCATGGCCGCTATATGCCACACACATAATAAGTAACTATTATTTTTTTTTGTGCAAGAAATTACTTAGAAACAAGTTATATAGCTAAACAACGTTTGCTGTGCCAGCTAGTTTTATTTAGTAAACAAACCTACCTGCGGCGCGTATACATTGGCACCATACACTGGCGGATGATGTGATACTGCATGGTGTGGGTAGACATTCTGTTGTCCCACTGTCTGCAAACATAAATCACTAGTATTAGAAACATTCTCATAGTAATATATATTTTTATGTTGAATATTGATTCACTCAGAAAAACTCGAAAAGTACTGTTTCTGACCCTCCTAGTTTAGTTAAACCTAAATCTAAATTTCATGAAAATTGGTCTGGCTTAGTTGCTTCTGTAAACTGTCGCAATAAGTATTTGTTTTACAAACCAGATGTGGGTTCGGATCCAGATGGAGAGTAATGGCTTTGTGTAACTTTTTCTTAGTAAGACTTGGGTAACGTGGGCCCGAATATTTGACTATTTGAAAATAAAGATGACCTTTGGTTGATTATTGGATGACCATGTAAAAAGTTAGTCCTGATTACCATAAACACTTTGGATAGTTAAAATTTTATTAGGTCGGCAATGCACTAGCTATTCTTTGTATGGCGTGTGTTTCTATGAGCAACGGGATCGCTTAATAGTCTGCTTATTTGTCTTCTTTCCCATAAAAGAAACGGGAAAAGTGCCATTGATGGGCCTGTGTATATATCATTGGCATCCCCTGACGTTGACACTTGCTGCTACCAGTGATCCCGTCGATTCTGTCGACAATGTCGACATTCATCGTCATAAATTGCCCCAGACACCGGTGACATAGGCGACATCGCGGACTCTCCAGGCACCTTCGATACACACCTTTGGCCTGTGGTGCGCATAGTGCGCGGGCGCGTGCAGGGCCTGCGCGGGCGCACTGGCCGCGCTCTCCGCCGCGGACGCCGACACTCCCGACACGGCCGACACCGCCGACACGGCCGACACCGCCGACACGGACAGCTGCTTCATCGATGCGGACAGCTGCTTTTCTAACGCTGCAAATGCACACAGAACCATTGTTACTTACGATGTTCATATTTTGCTAAGGTACATCTCGTATGTGTCAATATGTTGACATTTATTCACAGATTAATTGCTTAATAAAAAAAAATATAACTCATCGCTGCAGTATCATTGGAATTTAACAGTAAATTTGCAATAAACTTATTGTTTTCGCTATTATGCATTAACAAAGTCTATTCACTCATTCAATTACCATCAAAAATCCCTCAATATTGTTAGATAAAACTATTTATAAAAGATCAGGTAAAGAACAGACACTACATACCCATACTATGGATACATCATATTAATACAAAAGCATTATGATAAAAAAATAAATCACAGCTAAATTAATATACCAAGATAACTGGTAACAAAGTAAAAGAGGAAAGGAGGCACTCGGTATTCAATTGTCATCATATTTATACAATAAAATGAATAGCTTTCGACCAAATTTTTCAATAAATAAATAGTACTGATACTTGGCACGGCGCCTGATCAATTGTACGCGCCACATTCGTCTACCCTCCGAACTCCCCCTTCACCACTTAAGCCACGCTATGTCCGCTAATATAATCATGAATTACATGGAAATAATGAACTATACTCACACGTCGAATTTGTGACTACTGGCTCGGATGAGACAGGCTGACTAACGGGCGTCGTATTGGCTACTGATAAACTCTCGTTCAACTAAAACAAATTAATTTTTGTACATATAGATATTATTTATTTATTATGTACATATCCATTTATACAATCTGCGAAATTGTAAGTTATGCAGCTAGATTTCAATATTTTAATATTATTTATTTAATAATTTATTATTAAATAATTTTTAATCTTTAAAATTTAAGGCTAATCAGCTAATATAATAATAATATAAGGTCTTAAAGAAACATTCTCTTTGATTTACATCAAGATATTAATATTTTGTGACTAAAGATATAATTTGCAATGACCTTAAAATAACATACCATAGCATTGGACGTAGGATAGCTTGCGTTTGAAACCTCCGTGACAGTTTCCTGACTTGATGCCACCACCGGTGTTTCCACTGCTGATGGTACCTGTTGGAAATTAATCGTTAAAAATGGGCTATACATAGCAGTCCTCTTAGTTAATGATCAACAACGACTAAAATACAGAATGTACATGACAATTTTATCAAAGGCTTATAAATGGATGCTAGGACATGAAAATATTTACATATTAAAAAAACAGGAAACGCAATAATACTCAGTATAAATGACATCCAATAAAACATTTAATTTTCAAGTAATACTTAGCAGTGTATAATGTTTAGTGGGATATAAATATTTTATAATTTGTAAAAGTTGTTTTGTTATAAATTGTTTGTGTTTTAACACATTATTAAAATAAATATAAATTTGCCACTGAGTAAACTTATTCGATAAGTATATATATATAAGTAATGCAACATATGGTCATATTAGCAGACACGGCTCAGGAGGTCAACGACCTATACCGCGCGTATTGCCGAAAATTTAGTCTAACACTATGCCCCTAATATTATTAAATAATAATTATAATTACAGAGTACTGAGTGATTTCCGTTAATATTGTTACTGTCTTACCAGTCATCCTTTACTATGATATCACTACTAATCATTTGGTTCTTATACTATACCTGTTTAGTAGGTTGCGAATGTGTGTGCTGCTGCATTTGTTGTTGAGTGGAATGCTGTTGTTGTTGTTGCAATTGCTGCTGTTGTGCCTGCAGTTGTTGTTGTTGCAACTGTTGCTGCGCCTGCGCCTGTTGTTGCTGGAAAAACAAAATACATTGCATTACTCGTTTGTAACTAATACTACAGTTAAAAAAATATTTTACATGTATTTAGTTTGATAAATTGAATTCGAATCCCATAGGGGGATAATGACTTTGTATTGTTTTTAGATTGTTGTCTAAAAATGATCTATACATCGAATGGGTAAAAAGTTGGTCCTGGTTGTCAAAAACAACTTAGCCAGTTCTTATGTAAGTGCCTGACAACTAATCCATACTTCAATTTAAGTTATAAGTAAAAACTGATATTCAGGTAATATTTGGTTTGTAGATGTGAAGGTGTTGTGGACTACAATAAAATGGACTATATAATAATATATTTAAAAACTGTTTTGTGGTCAAAACCCAGTTCTTCTGCTACGTCGTAATTAGTGATTTGCCGATATTGCTACACTTTTTCAAAAATGGCATCTATTAAATTTGTAACATTTGACATCAAAATTTACGAATTGAAAATGCTTAAACCAAATTTGTGCTACCCTCTAATACTGCATTAGGACCTTTTCTGTAGTAAAATTTTAAAATATGATGTTGAATTTGGAACTATTTTCTTTAAAATTTAAACATTTTATGACACCAAATCAACCAGATACAATTAGTATAACCAAAGTTTTGTGGAAACTTCATTCATACTATATGCCAAAAAACTTTTTCCCATGCCTATTAATTATCTAAACCTGAACTTATTACTAGACTTGCTGAAAACTGCTGATTTTTTTGTTGGATTTGTCACTAAACTGATTTAGTTTTTTTTTCGTGGAAAGGTAGACAAATGAGCAGATGGGTCATCTGATATTAAGCGATCCCGTCACCAATAGACACACGCGACATCCCGAGAGTCGCGTGTGCGTTGCCAACCTAGAAATTGGATAGAATAGGTTTATTATGCCAATTATGGGTCGGGATTAAGGATTTGTAGGGGAAAGGAGTGGGAAAAAAGAAGGGTAGACATGGCCATCCAACATTCCTAAAAGTCATGCATACTTTATTTTATGCCGACTTTATAAAGGGCGGTGGTACTTCCCGTAGAAGTGGAGCAAAACTGTGAAAGGATGTGATGCTCTACCACCTTGAACAAAAACTACATGCCAAAAGACTTTTGCTCCAACCATTATCCATCTGAACTTATTACTGGAATTGCGGAAAACTGCCCATCTTTTTGCTGGATTTGTCACTGAGCTTGACTCTGAATGACTGAACTGAATTTAGTTACCTGCACCTGCTGCACATGTTGCGTCTGCTGTACTTGTTGGACGACCTGTTGCTGGACTTGTTGGACGACTTGCTGCTGCATGTGTTGGGTCTGCGGGGGCGGCGGCTCGTGCAGGGTGTCAGGCTCCAGCGCGCCGAACTGCACGTCGAGGAACATCGCGCCGCTCGACTCTCCCCCGCCCGGCATCTCGACTGCTGACGACGGAATCTACAAAAAGATTTATATGAATAAACAACATTATTTTCATTTACAAAAATCGACTTCAAACGACTTAAGGGTGAGTCCTTTTGGGAATATAGATTTTCCTTCATTGTAATTTAAAAAACAAACTACTGAACCAAATATTCACAAAATTTTATAGGATCGTTTCGGAAGTATACTGTATAGATTTTACTGTATGATAGAATTTTTAAACCAATATTTATGTTTAGATTCTGTATGGAATAGCAGGAAGAATAAAAGAACGACATTAGACGACAGGACAGTTTATCATTCTGAGTGATGTTAAAGGAATACTACTTACTTTGACTATTTGTTTTATTTATTAAAAGTAACAAATAAAAATGAGCTACAAATTTGGCCACTAAGCCGATTACTGCTTTTGTTCATTGGACTATTTAATAATTGTATAAAACTTGAATAAAACGCTATATCACAGATTGGTTTAATTGCACCAGTAAGACACCACACTCGTTAAAATCCTTATATATTTTATCAATTGTTTCATGTTTAGCCTTGACATCTTCAGCCAACGAGACTAAAACATTACTAAAGTTTGGACCTAAGGAGTTCCCCCATGAAGCACTAGTGTTTGAATCCCGAGAGAAAACAATGACTTCGTATTGTTGTTTCTTGGTTGGCTTAGAGCAATGTGGGCAATTGGGTTGATCACTCAATCTCCTGATAAGTAAGATGGTCCAGTAGGTAAGACATGTAAAAATCGTGTCGGATATCCGTCCTATCGGGTTAAGAATAAAGGAACAAAGAGTTCAGTGTTTACGCGTGCCAAGTGTACGCACTACAA
This sequence comes from Graphium colonna, assembly GCA_025505425.1. Lineage (NCBI taxonomy): Eukaryota > Metazoa > Arthropoda > Insecta > Lepidoptera > Papilionidae > Graphium > Graphium colonna. Next base: position 2,189 of record JAOCPS010651083.1, on the reverse strand, counting down.
TATCTCCAGCATAGTTGGATGATCTGGTGAATCGGTCAGGAGAAGTTTTATATGCACTTACTTAATCTAATATATCTTACTAAAATATTTAAAATCAAAGATTATGCGAAAAATACGCTATTTGTTGTGCTATAGATAAATATATATCATGTATTGTACACACATTAACTGCTCGGTAAACTAATACCAAAATATAAATAATTAATAATGAAGGAATTTTATTTTAATTACTCATTCTCGAGTACAGTAAATGAAATCATAGCCCTACTAGTAAGTGCTTTCATTAAGTAAGGGTGTCCATACGCGACAATATTCTAATATATAAAATTCTCATGTCAAAATGTTAGTTACGTTACTTCTCCGAAACGGCTTTACTAATTTTTATGAAATTTTATATGTACATTTGGTAGGCATGAGAATTCGTAATATAATAGCAATAATGCAGGGTTGTAAACATGTTACAAAAAAGATAAAAAGAAAACTGGTTTCTTTTCAAAGATGGGAACACCCTTATCACATACGGGCAAGTGATAAAGGTGGTCAAGTGGTAAGTGGTGGTCTTAATTTTTTTTTGGAGAAAAATTTTTATTTTTTATGTTGTGACCTTAAATTTTTGCCCTTCGAACACCAACCCCTATTTTTAATAGCCATATTAGTCATTTAATCATTTTCAAACCTGGTTGATAACCAAAAAATGCTAAAAAAATTTTTGCCAAGTGGGATAGTAACTTAGTATAAGGTGAAGATTTTTTAAAAATGTTGAAAACTGAGAGGACAGACCCTCATTTGTCAACATTTTTGAAAAATCTTTATAAATAATGTTTAAATAAGTTCCAAGTACCTTCGACGGAGGAGGTACCCTCGCTCGTTGAGTCTTCCTCTGAGTGCTAATGTCGGTAGAGCCGCCGTACACTCCATAGTTGCTCGTGTAAACACCTGCAATAAACGGATTTTTTATAATATATAGTTTAATTTGCATTATTTATATAGGTCTTCTTAAAAACAGAAGAGAAAAAAATACCTCTAAACAAGTAACAATACTAAGGAAGAAAATCAGCCAGCAAATCAAGAAAGATGAAGCACAAAAGAAAATGACATGTATAAAACATCATGTTTCCAAAACAAGTGGTATCAAAAAAGCTTTAAAAGAACTGCAGGATTTGGTGCTCATGATGGACTGCAACATATGCTACAACAGATTACAACAAAGAGTAAAAAGGCTGGGTTGTCCATCAATAAATCAAAAACAAAGACAAAGACAAACTCTATTGAGATACCTCTTAAGGTGGACGAAGAACCCATAGAATATGTCTCATAATACTTCTACTTTTGAGAACTGATTTCCTTTAGAGATCAAACAGAGCAAGAAATGGATAGAAGAATTACATACTGGACACTAAACTAAAGGCTGACACGCTGATATTCCAAACACAGTGAGAAAAAGTTGCATTTATTTTTTAATTTGTTATTTTTAGTTACTAAAATGTTATGTTAACTACTATTATAAGTTAGAGATATTATAAACTGTCAGCACTATAGATTAATAAATAAATAAATAAATTATTTATATATTTCCTACTTCCATGCTCATGTTCATGTAGATTATGTCAATTATTTATTGTGATGTTACATTTTTATTGTAATATTCAAAATTCTCTTTAAAAAATTAATAATATAGAGGCACCATCTTCATTATTTTCTTATATTTTAAGGACCACTTTGCAATAAATTCATGTTAGTAGATAGTGTCCCACCACTTTAAAACATATTGTGGATATGTTGACTATCTCCAATAATACTTTTACTGCATTTTCACGAATATTGTTTTTGTTAAACTACCACAGAATCAATAAGACCTGTCTAAAGAAGAAATGGAAATAAACTGTGATTTTTTGCTATTTAACATTTGTATTATTAGTCAAGATATGTTATTATTTAAATAAGACAATTATACGGATTTTATCACAGTTTATTTTAATGTTTTATCATCAGACATTTCGAACATGGTCACAGCTGGGACTAAGATGTTTGACGTCCTCCAGTCACTCGTCAATCCTGTATACCGTCAGCTTCAATATTTATCTTAGTCCGATTTACGCAGTAGCTACTCCAGTCTTTAAGTTTTGTAGAGTGAAAGTGTTTCTGGCATTTATAATATAATAATGATACGTACTTGCGTCATGGCGTTG